>CAOLHI010004667.1:0-104929 GCA_948474755.1 Ctenosaura bakeri | reverse complement strand
ACTTGTGTTGTCAGTTAAAATGGTCTGGAGGAATAACAATGTGGGGAAGGGCCACTCAATTTAGAGCATTTATATCTTGCCCTTCCGCGAAAAGGACTCCCAAAGTGGCTAACAAATTGTTAATATAATAGTTCCTGCCCTCAGGTTTACAATCTAAAAAGAAATGGAAGAACAAGGAAATGGGAATGGCAGTGAAGAAGGAGATTATGTCCTGCAAATGCTGGCTGCTGTCTCTCCCTTAGAGGCCACGGCAGCCGGTATGGAGGGAGGGCCTTTCCTCAGCCAGCAGCTACATGCTCACTTTAGTAAACCTGAGCCAATGCAATCAAATCCAACCCTATATTCAGCATTCCTAAAATCCTGTCTTTGTTTTTGTGTTACATCTGTTTAAGCTCTGAATCAACAACTCTGTGCAATCACTGAAAGTATCTTAACATTACACACAATCCTGTGCATTCAACCTGGAATCCTGCTGGTGGACTATACAAGTGATTGCATGTTTTTCCATAATTGCACACTTTTCCACAATTGCACACTGGTAGCCAGAGAAGACAGAAAAAAATGCTGTTTCTGAGCAGCCAAATTTTGCCAGTGTTTTACTTCCTTCATGGCTGCAATGCCCGAGGCCCTTTTACTTCCTGCCATAACTGTCCACACGAGCATTGTTTTTCTGGTATATTGCATTGACAGGATTGCAGCCTCAGGGTTAAATTATAAATGACTAAAGGAAAAAAGTTACACGAAATTGTTACATGAAAAATAAAAATTTGAACAAGGTATAGAAATCCAATGAGTGCCCCTGGGCAAGTTGCACTCTCTCAGCCTCAGAGGAAGGCAATGGTAAACCCCCTCTGAACAAATCTTAGGATCACCATAAGTCAGAAAGGATTTGAAGGCACATGAGAACAATAGGTAAAACATCAGAAGGGAAAAATATATTTAACAAATTAACAATATCAACAGGATTGATGTCCAAATTTTAAGAGCAATTAAATATGAATGAGCTCCAACAGAATCCTAAACACAATTACATCAGTTGTCTTTGGATAAATATAATACATAAAGCTAATAAAAGCAATAACTGTGCAAATGTCTGGAAAACGCCCCCCGCCCCGCCAACAGAGTCAAGCTAGATGTGCATCAATATTCCATGCCATTTACTGAGCAAGGAATGAGATCTGAAGAAACATCTTTAATCCTACTGATAAATATTTCAACATCTTTCAAATCCTACGTCTATATGAGGCCACTCTACCAATTCTCCTGATCCCAAAATTAAGATAATTTATTCAAGTGCAATTTGATTCTCCTTAACTAGTAGCAATCCTAATACTCTCTCTCTCTACTGTAATTTTGTTGTAATGTAGTAATATGGGCCTTGGGGTTTCAGAGGAGAACAATTTATGAAACTTGAGATGTCATCTCACACCCATTATGATTTTTTTCCGTGGCTTTTCAAGCAGTTCCCATTAAATCAGAGGCAGGAGGGGCGTCTTAACACAAAGGAGAAATTGTATTCATAGCCAAGTCTTAAGGTCACATCCACATTTATGTGTGTGAGTGACTGCCAGAAGATTTCTTTGCTACAGTGACAAGTCTCCCAACTGAGAAGCCTAACCAAATCTCCTGGCACCAACCTTTTACAAAGGCATTCACAAGTACAGAGTGTTGCAGTTACTGCAAGGAATGACACAGTGAGGACTGTGCAATGGAAACAAAGGAACAAAATGCTGAATAATCTAACACACTTGATGGGAAAATGCCTAAGGAATGAGGTGACACAGAAGGCAGATTTTACAAATATTTTGTTGCAAAACATGTATAAATGGTCTTGGCAATACTTCTTAAGTCGTATTCAAATTGCAAGATGCCTGTTTCACATTTCTGAGTAGATAACATTGGCATTGTCCCTGTGAATCATACCCTCTGTTGATTAAGATGCTATGCTGGACCCAAAAGTGAGCCACAGAGAACAGATGTGACAATCTGCCTGACTTAAAAAGCAGTTGTATTTACCTATGTTGCCATTAATTAAAAAAAAAAAAAACCAAAATCCCAACCCAAAACTGTCCCTTTGCACTACAAGTACTGCAGTTTAATCAGCATCTCAGCTTCCCCAGACAATATTCTTTGTTAGCAGAGCAATTTCAAAAACTTGGCAAGAGAGGCAAAACCACTGAGCTCTCCCTGCTTTCCATAAAAAAGTTCTAAAACTGACTTGCTTGCCAAAATCCTTGACAAACGTCTGGGTCAGTGCAAGCATACAGAGCCATTTCAACACCACCACACAGCCCCACTCTGAATAGGCGTGCAGTACCAAAGAGAAAAATATACGGGCATGGCCACTCTGGAAGTGAGTTCAAGTCCCAATGGAAGGGGACAGGCAGTGGCTTTGTACTCGAATCACAGAATCATAGGGTTGGAAGAGACCACAGGGGCCATTCAGTCCAACCCCTTGCTATGCAGGAACAGGCACACATCAAAGCATCTTTCCCAAAAGATGGCCATCGATACTAGCCAGCAGTCCAAAGAATTGGGATTCTAAGGTCTTCAATCATTTTAAAGAGTGCAGTTCATATAGTGAAGGCCAGTGTGCTATAGTGATTTGAGTGTTGGACTAGGGTGCTGGGAGACCCACTCAGCCATGGAAACCCACTGAGTGATCCTAGGAAAGTCACACTCTTTCAGCCTCAAAGGAAGGCAATGACAAACAAATTCTGCCACGAAAACTCCATGATAGGTTCACCTCAGGACCCTCGTTAAGTCAGAAATGACTTGAAGGCACACATCTACAACAGAAAATTCACATGGTGCTGCTAAAATCTGCCCGCATGAAATGAATTTTCTTTCATGCTTCTTCCTGTGACATATTGTAAACCACTCATTTTCCAGTCACCTTCAGGCTAGACTACCGTCTTGTACTCCATATTAGTCAACCTTGAAATCCAGAAAACATTAACTGAAAACATAGTTGCTGGATGCATTGCAGCCCGTTAATCAGACCACATTACATCCCTCCAATGCCAGCCTCACTGGTTGCCTAGTTGTTTCCAGATTCAGCTCAATGTGCTAGTTTTGACCTTTACAATTACCTATATGAGAACAGTGACAGCTTTGCCTTTAAGCTCTGCCTTTAACCCCATGTCATCAGACTACGGCAAGTAGGTCCTCAAGACAAAATAACTGGAGTGGCCTCCTAACAACACATCACTTGCCCCACCACTGTTTGCTTTTAGCAAGGGAAGTAAGAGCCATTCTACCCCAGCAAGCTTGAATGAAGTTTTCTTATTAATATGTTTTATGTTGTTATAAATCTAACTTTTAGAGTTAGTTTTGTGCTTTTAAGACAGGAGTCGAAATTCTGCCATCTTCCACAGGTTGCTGACCTGCAATCTCCCACAGCCACTGGTGAGGAATGCTGAGAGTTGAAGTTTACTTATTTAACTTCCCAACTTTCTTCCAGCATGGGACCCAAGGTGGTTTAGCAACATCTGGAAAATTCCTGCACAATTCCTGACACTCTCATTCTGTATTTCACTCCTATTGTAACTGGCCTTAAATACTGTATAGAAAGGCAAGATACAAAATTTCCATAATACATGAATCAAAACAACAATAGGGTGGACAAATGCAAGAATTGACTTGGCATTTCAGAATAAACAAGCCTATAAGTAAGCAAACAAACAGAAAGCAAAGTTCAACTAAATCAGCATGTTAAAAAGTGACTGTTCATTCTGGTCCACCCTTATGCTGTGCTACCCACTATTATATTCTGCTTTATAGCAGAATATAAGAGAGTTAGCATGGGATAGTGGTCTGAGCTCTGGTCTATGACCAGGGTTCAATTCTCCACTCAGCCAGGGAAACCCACTTGGGAACATCACACACTCTCAGCCCCAGAAAACCCCATGATAGCTTTGTCTTAGGGTTGCCATAAGTCAGAAACAACTTGAAGATACACAACAAAAAATAGAATGCAACCTACCACTAGATTTCTTTTTTCTGCCCCTCCCTTTTCCCTTTTTATTCTAATCACGAATCTCCTGTATGATGTTTAGTGAAGTCTAGTTTTATGAATGTCGTAAGAGGTCTGTTCTCACATAATCCTGTTTTTAATTAGCTCCAGTTAGACTATGCACAGTTTCTCTTATTTGTTTAGTATTCTCAGCTACACTTGCTTTGGCTGCAAGGAAAATGTAAATGTACAGAGGAAGTGGAATGTCAGATAAGAAAAGAAAGGCACATATTACCCCTCACCCCACGGGGTTATTCTCTTGGGTGGCCAAATATGCACTCCACAGAATTTAAAAGGAAAAAGTGTAAAAAAATGTTTTCAGCTGAGTTGCATGAACTTGAAATTAAAAAAAAAAAAGGTATATTTGAAAAACTTGCCAAAACATATCATACATTAATCATGTTTAAAACTGGCTAGAGTTTTGGAAGAGGAAAAAATAGCTGTTGCGTAGTACAGGAATCGCTTTTTTAAAAAAGCCTTCAAGCTCTTAGAAAAAATATGAAAACATGCTGTACAACTTGGATCTAAATTAAAGGAAAGATTGTACAATCCTGGCTGAGTCTTAAGATCCTTGAGGGATGCCTTTCCTTTGGTCGCATCATTTCACAAGCCCTTTAGGTGAGGATATGTGAGAGGGCTCTCTTGATGGTTGCTCCCAACCTACGGAATTTTCTTCCACAGGAGTCCAGGCTGGCCCTTTCCCCATTTTCCTTCTGCTAAAAGGCAAATATATTTATTTAATCAGGCATTTGGCAATTAACTGATTGTACAGAAGGGTCTTTTAATGAAAGAATATGTGCTGCTCATTCATTCTTTTTATGTTTTTAAATGATTCTGTACTGTTTAAAATTCGCAGTTGGCCCTATGGGTTTGGTTCTGCAAACTAGTTTTAAGGGGTTTCTGAACTGGGTACAAAAGAGTCCCCCTCCTATGACTTCTTTCCTGGTTTTCTCAAAATAGTCTTTGTAAAGAAAATACTTACAATGTTCTTTAGCTCTGCGATTGTGTGCACATTTATTTAGGAGTTAGCCCCATTTAAATCAGTCAGCAGAACTTGGAAGTAAACATAAACAGATCAGATTACAGATATATTTCATCAGAAGTAACATAAATATAATTTTGGCATGAGTTTTCATGGATATTAATCCAGTTCTTCAGATGCAATGCAGAATGATATTAAAGTCTCAGGTTAATAGGTATATTTATATAGTTATGAGAGTGGGATAGAATGTCACCCTCAAGCAAAATCATCAAAGGGTTGTGTGAGGGGATAACAGGTTTTTAAGATGTTTATAGTAGTCAGTACTGACATGTGAAACCAGTAAATATGCTTTTCAAATGTCAGTTCCCTTGGGATCAAAACCTTCCCTGAGGAGATTCCTTTAGTTACTGGTGCAGTTGTGAGGACTCATATATTAATATACATAGGGTACCATGAAACCATTATCTTTGTTCATACCTCTGCTAACGGACTGGAATTTGTGAATATAATTCAATGCAGCTGCTTTTCTTTCCAGTCTTCCTTTATGATTTTCAGGAACTGTGACTTGTAAATCTATATTATATCTCCAGGAAGGCTAAAATGCTGTGCAACTGGTTCTGGGGTATCTGCATTTTTTCTGGATTCTCTTACCTTAAAGTCCACTCTCACAACTGTATAAATTTGCTTAATAACTTAAGGCTTTAATATCACTCTGTATTATATCTGAAAAGGTGGAGTGATATCCATACAAGCTCATCCTAAAATGTAAATTCGTAAAAGATGCTGCTAGATTTGGTCTTCTCTCTCCTTCCCTTTTTCTTTTCTATGCTGCAGCAGATTAACATAGCTACTTCTTTGTAAATAATGTGATATTCTCTCTCTGTCTCCCTCTCTCTGTATGCAAGTATGTGTGTGTGTGTGTGTGATAGAGAGAGAGAGGGGAACACAGCTGAGGAGATGAAATTTAATCAGGATCTTTTTCACATTTTCCTGTTTGATATCCCATGCTCTCCTGGTTAGTCCCCAACTTCACTAGGGACTTCTGTTTCCTAGCCCAACTTGGGGAAAATGAAAATGGCCAGAGGAAGGCATTTAGAAAAGAAGACTCCCCAGGAAGGATTTGGCACCATCCCTCCTTTTCTACCTGAGAAGGCTTCAACCCATGCCATTATCAATATTAAAAAGAAAATGTGAGGTTAGGAATCCTGTCTTTCCCTCACAACTTCAACCCTTGACTCTCAGCATTTAATCAGAATTATTCAGTATGCTAATGGATGGTTAAGACCAACCACTAGCATTAACTGAGATGTTGTGATACATGATTGGGCTCCTAAACCCTTTCTGATATATTATCATATGCTAAATGTGAAGAAGCCATAGATTTTCATCACAACTAATGAATAATTATTTTGGGTTTTTCTAGAACTCAAATATTTCCAAAACCTAAAAACTCTCAAATGTGGAGAGTAATGAATATGGAAAAAGAAAAACAGGATAGTCTTTTAAAATAGAATGCTACAGAACTAAAGAACAGTTTTCTAAAGTTTAAACATAACTGGCACAATCTACCCAAGACTTATCATGCCAGCAACTGTTTCTCCAACTGCACATTTAGCCCAAGACTTCCTCCACTGGTTGTCACGCTCTCTATCCAGTTTTTCCACATACCTTCTACACTGCACCATAGCATGTTGCGCAAGAGGTGCAGAGTATATTGCCAAGAATATACAGGGTTGTGTAAATTAGTATCAACACATAATTCCTTAAATGCATTGCATTGCGAAATTTCATAAAAATGGATGCAGCTTAGTTGATACAGATAATGCACAATTTTTTATCTCCCAATTCACACATAACAAGTGCTGGTTTTGAGGATGATGTACAAGTAATGCTGTGACTAATACTTCAATACTTATAAAGGCAGCAGATCTGTTTGTGTAACTCCGCTCTGTTTCTTTCTACAATCACAGAGTGATAACTTCAAAAGCAAAAGCAAGGCATAGATGAAAGAAGTTAGACTATTCCACACGTATCTCTTCTCTCACCAACTCATCCCAGTCTCTATTAGCAAAAGTGAATCCAGGAGGGAGAAAAATACTTGAGAAAGGTAAAACACAGTAAGAAGAGGAGTCAATTTCGCTCATCCATGCACTTTTTGTTCTTAATCAGATTTCTACCCAATTTGAATGTTTAAAACTAGGTTTAAACATATACCATCTGCTACCATCACAGGTAGTTTGAGAACTGCAGTGCTACCCTGTACACATCAACTCAGAAGTAAATCCCACTCAAATCAACTGGATCCACTTAGGACAGCAGCCTATATGTATATTCAGAGAAACACTTGTTAATTCCCAGTTTCTTTTCCCTCAACGCCTTCATAATATTTTGTGTGGTTTTGCCTTTTCCATACATACACACCTCTCTTTCTCTTAGCACATTTGCACAAGTGTGCAAATCTGTTCAATGTATCCATCTCTACTTGGATAATTTTAAGGTAGTGTGCCAAAAAATGAACAACAAAAGAACCTTGAAATGGGTTTGTGACACAGCCACGCTTAACTTCTGCTAAAGTAGCAGAAAAAGCTAGCAAAATGGTTAACAGGTGCAAGAGTATGATGGCATAAATTTATCAAAAGTGTTTGAAATATCTAATAATACAAGAGATGGTGTGGAAGAGGGCCTGTGGAGCACAGTAATCATAGATTTATCTCCCTGAATCGTATATCCTTTATTCAGATCTTCTCTGCAGACAGTAGAAATGCACCCTAGAACTCCAGAAATGGACCATGACATAGTGACAAACATAGTGACAAAATGTGACTGAAAGACATAAAAGAATCCTGTAGCACATTTGAGACTGAGTAAAAAAAAAATCACTTGAATCTGACGTAGTGGACTGAAACTTTATACTAGAAATCACTTTTTTGCAGCCTCAAATGTGCTACAGGATTCCTTTATATCTTTTTTTAATACTAAAACAAGCTAACACAGTTATGACTTTGAATTCTACTACCATAAAATATGAAATGGACTTTGCCATTTCTCTATCACTTATCAAAAACCATACAGCACCCAAAATTAATAAGAGACAGTATGGATGCATTCAGAGAAAACAATGTGCATGACTGGGTTTTTAAAAGGAACATTCACATTTTAATTAAAGAAATGTGAGCACAAGATGGTTACACATATGTATGATGCACAGTTACTTCCAATGGGCAGTAACTGGTGATCCAGCGCAAAGAAGGATAGTAGAAGCCAGATGAAAATGAAATGGAAATTATAGTGAAAAGATGTTGGTGTGGCACGCACCTTCTGTATCATCGCGCAATTGCTCCACCAAATCTGTCAAATCCTCCCAAGAGTCTTTGCAAACAGCAAAAAAGGAAAAGAAAGAAAAATGTCATGCAAGCCATGATCTAAAGAAAAGACTGAAAAATCAAGATAAGAAAAGGAACAGAAAGGGAGCTTGTTAAACAAGATACAGGTAGAAGTGATTTAAAATCTAGATGTTTTTAGTCTGTTGCTTTAACATACAGCAAAATAGCAACATTTATTGAAGAGTAACAATAACTTTTCTTCAGCTCTTTTGAGTAAGAAATTCAAATAACCTTTAAGTCAAATGAGAAAATTAAAATCTACCTAAGAATACACTTAATTTGGATTTATAACCTCCCTGACTGGGGACAAGTGGGGGAAATTTTCCAAGAAGCTATGTACTAGCCAGTCACTTTTCACAGCTGCCTCAGAACTGGATACCAGAAAATAAAGGGAAACAAAACCAGTTCAGGTGTTTTGAACCAAAGAAAGTCAAAGAAGCAAGTTAAAAAAAAACTTATACACCCCATGTGCTTAAATTATAGGTGAATTTACGGATAACACCACCTTCAGTATACTAGTAAACCAGCCCTTCCACAAAAAGATTGATCACTGCACTGTTTCTTAAGAAGGAAAGAAGAAAGAAAAGTCTTAACAGAAGATACAGCCTGCCTCAACACACGGAATAATTCACTACTTTGGCAAGGAGGTACTACCCATACATTCAAACATTTTTCTGGGTTCATACTTACATTATCTTTCTCTCCTGAAAGCCTAAATCAGACAGAGTAAGTAAGCAAAGCAGCAACACAAGTGAAAGCATTCCTTCCTCTTACAAGGCAGAGCTGTAAAATGCTGGAGCTGGCAAAAGACACACCCGTCCTGGCCCCATTCCCAAAGGAAGGATGTAATCTCATCCTCACACATGTATGAACTTGTGTGCAGCAGTATAAAAACAATATATATTTCAAAGTGATCCTCACAATTCAACAAGGATTCTGTATCTCAGAAGTTATTTCCAATTTCCTGTTTTCACATTCTGCAAGCCCACTAAACTAGTAGTATTGTTCTGCTCCAATAGCAGCCATCGCCCTGCAGATCCAATAACACAATGTTCTACATACAAAGTGGGCTGTTTGGATAATCTTTAACTCACAAGAAGTCTGCACCTACTCTGCCACGAAAACATCAAGTACTGTATTAAATACCACTTGTAGTACAGAGTTAACATTTTTTCTAACTCCCAGTCTTGGGATGGCTGGGTCAAAAATTAGTTTGTTTACAATGTGTTAAAAAAATCTAAATATGACGACTTTAAATTCTGCATCAAAAGCTGACTTCTGACTTCTTTTCATTTTGTTAGTGATCTAGTTTTACTTTAATGTTGACTTTTTTCATGCTTTTAACTATACGGTAACTTCTAGCCATGGAGAGGGGCAGAGATACAAAAGACCTTGCCCTCTGATCACTCAAATGTGTTACTCAATAACTCCTCTGGTTTCAACAGTACTCCCCAAATACTTTCAAGTGGATTCCCAAGCCATAACGATCTGATACTTAAAAAAAAGAAAAGAAAGAAATCTGACAATCTAAGAAAAGTGAAGTCTGCAACTCACACCTTTCCTATCCCACGGTAGTCCACATGTGTATAATCCTGCAATCTACAAATGTTTATTATGCCTATATTATTTGCTACTTAAAACACAAAAGAGAACCTTCAACAACACACCAAGCACTTGTTTTGACACTGTTAGCTGCAGAAAACTCACATTAAAATGTGTAGTTACATACTTACAAAAAACAGATTTGCCAAGTACAGAAGGAAAGGCTGACAAACTGCTTTTAATATATACAATTAAGTACTGAACCATGTCATACGATGAAAAGAATCAGAACATGTACCACTATGTCCTGTTGAAGAAATGTAATTAGATAGTGGCTACTAATGATTATGAATGCAAAAACCTCAATTTATTGGTGTTTGTAAAGTACTTCAAAGGATATTTGCAAGGTATCAGAATTGCAAATCATTAACCAATGTGACAGCACTTCCAAAGACTGAACAAAAATTACAGGGTAACCTTTTTGACTACAGAAAGGTAAGCTGTCTCTCATTTTACCCTATGTTGCCATTCACAATAACTATAATTTACTTTCAGTACAATACAGTTCTAAGCAGGAATTTCTAGAGATGTTTACATCTAAAACTATTAGAATATACTGCAGCAGTAGACTACTTGTAAAACCCTGAGGGCTACACATGGAGCTGCATGGTTAGAGGCTGCAAATTCTCCCCTCAACCTGACATATTGCTGAAGACTGAACAGATGTGGGGAGAGACTTCAGCCTCACTCTGTCCCAGCACTCCTACTCAATCTAGTTACCAGCTTGGGCTACAAGAACCCTACTAATGGAAATACCAAATCTCCGGGGGGGGACAACCAACACAAAATCCAGCCATAAATCAGGTGCTCAAAATAACCAAATTAGACCAAAAAGTGGCAGGCTCATTTAAAAAAAAAACCATCTTCATAATGCAAGTGATTCTAAGAGAGAGAAAACAATGCTTTTGTGAGACCTCAGACAAACTGACTGCCTAAGTCAATAAAATAAATGATCAATTGCTCTCCAAGTTCTGCATTACAACCTATAGAAAGACACTCTGTTTAAAAAAAAAAACCTGACCTGTTTCATTTCACATGGACATACTGTTAGTTTTGGATAAAAAGTTTGCTGAAAAATATTGAACTGCTTTTCTTGCGTTGTAGGAAGCAAGCCCTACCCTGTCCCGGGTATTGCCTGTTAAAGAAAAAGCCCAGGGAAACACTGACCTTGTTAACCGAGGTACACTTGTATAGTTACACTCAGGCTTAAGCCCCCATTAAGCTCAATTTAAGTTCATCAATTTATCTAGGGTTTTAAAGGGCCTTTAAACATTACTGACACTGTTCCTCATGTTGGATTTCCTTTTCAGGAGTAAGATGAAACAAATACACAAACACATGAAAATAACCATTACATTAATTTCTTTCTCTCTCTCTCACACACACACACACACATATATATACATACACATACACACACACACACCAATTGCTTTGACCAAAATGCTTCTTAGGCCCTTTCCGCACCACGCAATTAGAACAGGGCAGTGCGTCCTCTCATGGAGGTCATCTGCACCTTGGAGCAGACTAGGAGTGGACTATTTACTGGAGATCCGCACCTCAGTCCACTCCAAAACGACCCCAAGTGGTTCTCCAGTGTGTTTTTGAAAGACTGGAAAAAATAGGTCTTTATTTTCCTGGAACGTGCCATTGCATTCATGCTCCCTTGTGCAGATTCGCAGGCTCGCACCAATGCAAGCCTGCGATCTGTGGAGGTTAGGCTTTAGGCGTGATGAGCTTCAGAGGTTGGTCGGGACCCACGACCAACCAGAACCCACCATTTTGGAAGCCGGAAGCCGCCATTTTGGAAGCCGGAAGCCGCCATTTTGGAAGCTGGAGCAGTGCGGATCTACAGACCTCACACTGCTCTGATTCGCCCTGGACCAAGGAGGAGGACTGCGGAAGGGCTTCAGGGAGAGTCCGCGTTGCTTCGGACCCCAGAAGAAGCCGTAGGTAATGGCACGGAGCGATTCCCTCACCTCGTGCGGAAAGGGCCTTAGTTACATCTAAGGGCTTAATAAGGGCCCAGTGTGCTTTTTTCTCATTTGCCCCTTTTTAAAACAGTAAACTCCTTTTAAAACTCCTCATATGGTACAACCCTGCAATCCTATACAGGTTTATACAGGACTCCCATTCTATTCATAAGGTCATACTTTCTAGCAAACGTTTAGCACTACAGCCTTTGCTTCCAAGCAGTTTGCTCCATGATGTAGGAGGCTGGTGTCAAAACAAAAAGTTTAAAACCACCTTGAAAAGTTCTGTGGATTGTGGTCAACATCTGTCAAACTCTGGCACCCTTTCTGCCTCAGATGAACCTATTAGTGAGCACTTAGGCTTCAGGACACATAATGGATCACTTCTGACAGAAAGTGGCATGCAAAAGAGATGGTCCATTCTCAAAACAAAGGAGACTACCAGAGCAGCTTTCGAGGAAGACTCAATTACATCAGAAGGGGAAAAAAACCTGGCAGTTGTTCTGAGTAAGCACATAGAAGACCCTTTGGATCTTGGAAAATGTCCACGCACCACAATCACATTAAAAACTGTAGCTCTCACAGTAGAAAAATAGACAAAATAGTAGCAGCCTCAGGCAATTACAGAAGTACAGAGCCTTTTACTCTGAAAGCTAGTATTTGACAGGAACTGTTCACATTGTGATAGAATAATTTGGGCCTAGATAGATAGATAGGTAGATAGGTAGACAGGTAGACAGTCTTATCTAGTGATAGAATTAGACATATCCACACAAGTAATTGGTGTATTTCTAATAATATGCTGTGGAAATGCAAACTGCACATTACAGACAGCACATTACATTGGGAAATCCTAACGTAGAACTTGCCTTAACAAATATAATAAAGAGTAAAACACCACACTTACATTTTTGGTATCTTAGTTTATTGGGTACACATGCATTACAGTTGGCCCTACACATTCGCTAGGCTTAGGGGCACAGGACCCTCGCAAAAGTGAAAAATTCGCAAATATCAAAATTTGTGCGTCTTCAGGAAAGGGACTGAGGCACAGGTGGGCAGAATGGGCACCCAGGGTCTAAACCAGGTCAGGGAAAGGAAACAGTTGGCATGGTGGTCTTGTACCTCCTCCCTCTTGTCCATCTCCTTCCTTGGATGGATGGCGGGCTTTGGGAGAGGACTTGTGATGCTGAGAAATCAGGCTTTGAGCAGTCCTTAGCTGGCCAGGCACTGACTGGTGGTGCACGAGGAGGAGGACTGGAGGTGGGTTTTTAAAGAGCTGCATGGCCTGATTGGAGTCACCAACAGAGAAGGTTCCTCTGAAAAAGAAGCACCTAAGGTGGCAGGGTGCAAGGTTTGGAGAAACTTGCAAATAATCAAATCCATGAATGTGGAGGGCTGACTGTGCTTGCCATTAATATCTGTGACATGGACCAGTAGATGATCACATTCAATCACAAGTCATTATGTTGTCAGAAAATTTTTCCAGGACAGGACTATAATCTTAGTGAATTAATTCATGGTAAGAATCCTGAAGCTGCATGAGACTAATCCAATGCAGCTCAATTCCAACCCCATACTGAGCAAAGCAGAAGTATCAGTTTCTTCATCCCTCATCGATGAACACCTTGCCATGAGACAAAATTAGTTCATGACAAGAATAATGAACCTGCAGGAATGCAATCCACTGTAGGTTCTACCCCATGTTACTTTGATTCCAATCAACTCCAAAACTGACTGAGGTGGAAGTATCAGCTTCTTCATCTTTCATCACTGGTGAGCACAAGAAAAAATGTGTATACTGTCAAAAGGCACTTGCTCTCAGCTAAACTACCTTGTGAAAATAACACTTTCCATACTGGAAATGCTTACAGATAGATAGATAGATAGATAGATAGATAGATAGATAGATAGATAGATAGATAGATAGAACAGACAGACAGACAGGCACACACACACACACACACACATATTCATTAAATAAATTATGACCATACACGAGTATTGTTTTGGTTGAATAATGCCTAGTCTCTTTGATATTCAGCGCCTAAGTGAGTTTCACAATTCCTGGAAAACTGACCATAAGTCCCATGCTGTGATTCTCCTTTCTTTAGCAAATGAATTCTTGAAACAATAGCAATGTTATCATCTTCTTGAAACACTGTGCACAAGAGCCTATGTACAACTCTTTTCAGTACCAGAAACCCAATCACATTTGATCAGTGAAAATCTGCAGAAAGTATATAATGAATGAAAAGGACTAGCATAAGAATCATCAGTCCTGACCAGAATTCTTGAATAGCTTCAACAGCAACATCAAAATACATAGGCCTGTTTCTTTGTGGCTACATAGAGGAAAGATACCCATGTCAAAACTACTAACATTTGAAATAACTAACTTCTGTTGAGCTACAGAAGCTTATTTTAAGATCATCTCTGTCAAAAAGCTAATGACTCAGACTTATTTCCCTATATTCCTAAAGAGTTACAATAAGGGAATCGTTCTAAATCTCACACTTGTTCCTTGGGGGTTTTTTCCACATTTTCCCTCACATTGTGTGTATGTGTGCGCGTGCAAGAAATACATTCCATGCAAAATGTACTTGGTCACTTGGTTCAGTATACGCAGCAAAAAACAAAAACAGAAAAGCCCTCCAAAACGTAGTTACATAAACTCCTGAATTGTTTGAACAGCACCAGTGCTGCACATGTTCACCAAGAGAGTATCATCAACAACTGTAGCAGACTCAAAAGGCCCATAGCCAACCCCTATTGCACCAACATATATCCAAGTTTAAATGGAAATAAAATATTTATATCTATTCTAGTATCAAGAGATAGGACGGAATCCTGGTATGTACTACTTTAGTTGTTGCACTTTCTCCAGGATTATGAAGCAATGACGAGGGAAGGCAGACACAATCTGCCTGCTCTAAGCCGCCTTTTTCTCAGTGACTTTTGTCCTAGTCAATGTACCTGTAGTCTTTCTCCTCTTGATGCCACCACCTAGTATTACACCAACAGGATTCTGGAAACAGCCTTCCAGTCAAAAATGTGTCTTTCACAAGGAACAGAATCTATTTCTGGATTACATTAGAGGAAGGACTTAGTTTCTTTGAATACAACTAATCCAGTTGACCACCATGCCACTGTAAAGGCCTCACAAGAACAAACCTGCTAAGTCAAATGAAGATGCACATATGCCAGCCACATTTTTATGACTAACTAATCAAGGAACCCTACAAGCAGGCCTAGAAGGCAATAGCCACTGCACCTTGTTTTTTCCTGTTAACTCCATTTTCTTGTCTTTCAGTTTTTCACACAATACATTCTAATGAAGTTCAGAAGCTAATAAACAGAAGAGCTCTCTGCATTAAATGAAGATGAGCATTACTACATACTCTTCTTGACATATGAGTGGAATCACAATGGCTCCGGTTCTCTCTTAGTGGTCCCACCTTCCAGAACCCTAAATATCCTATGTATCTGAAATAGTATTTGGTAATATTATTAAATCAACTTCCAGGAAACAAAAATATTCTTTCATGCTCCAGAATCTCATTTCGTCTAATAGTTACAGTACAGTCATAACCAAATTAACCATTGGATTAGGAGGACTAAAACCCAAGCTCACCAGCTCAGAGAGACCACTAGTTAGACTACATTCTCAATTTCAAATTCAAAGCCCATGTAGAACTAGAAATGTAAGACACCATTCCAGGCCACTATTCTGTCTACTGTTTTGTAAGAAATGAGCCTGCCTCCCCCCGCCCCGTCTTCAAAGTGTTCAGGCAATGATAAACAATCTGTGAGCAGCATGAGTCACAGAGACAAAAGGAGAGTGACCATCTGTCCACAGAAGGCTCTGTCCAGTTTACTTTTAAGTGAATTTTTCATACACCTCACAGAGCAGTAAATATAACTGACAGAAATCAACAGAGAAATTTTAGCACTGCTCTGACTGGGCGCTACTATATCTAGTCCTAGAGTCCACTCCATGGTGTAGTGGTTTGATCACTGGATTGTGACTCTGGAGACCAGAGTTTGAATCCCCACTAGGCCATGGAAAACACTGGATGACCTTGGGCAAGTCACATTCTCTCAAGCTTGAGGAAGGCAAAGGAAAAACCCCTCTGAACACATCTTGCCAAATAGCCTTGTGACAGGTTCACTGTAGGGTCACCATAACTTGGAAACGACTTGAAGGCACACAACAGCAGATATCTTGTCCTGAACAAAGGGTAGCAGTAGTAACAGGGCAGGTGTTCGGGATCTTTCTATCTCAGATCTTACCTCATGCAAACCTAACCCCAACCCCTGGAGCTTATAAACATGAGGGGAAAAAATCCCAACAGAAATGAAGTCCATATTGTAGGGGTGGGTTAGCACTGTGTCTGAGCATGAGTTTCATTAGCATTTCAAAACAGTCTACTGTTGTTATACTGGTATTGCTGGGACGAGGGGCTGTGATGTTAAGACCCAGAGAGCAACCAGAAGGAAAGAAGGGAGGCAGAAAGAAAAGAGATTTAGGCTACAATCCTATACAACTTTTCCTGGGAGTAAGTTTTATCCGAGCAGCCATACACAGACTTGTTCTGTTAAGACTACAATTCTACATGAACCTGCCTGGGAATAAGCTCCTTTCAATTCAGTGGTATGCCTGAACAGAGATATACTTAGGGCAATGCACTAGGGAGACTTACAATGGATTCTTAAGACCATAACATTTTTAATAACGTTTTTACTGTATGTACCTTCTGCCTTTCCTCCAGTAACTAAAGACTTCTGTCCTCAAAACAACCCTATGAGCTAGGTTAGGCTACAGTCATTACAGACAGCAAAAACTGAGTGGACAGGCCAAACAGCCTTGTGCATACCTACCCCTGCCCCAGACCAACTTTGATTGTCATCTCTGTCCCTGTGTGCTGCCCACTGCAAAAGAAGTGTGCTCATATTTAATTTTCTGCCATGAATAACATACCAATCTTTTACTTCCAGAAAGCATGGGAAATTGTCTCCACAAAGATAGCAGTAAAATAGGTTTTGGCATTATTTCTGTATCTAAAATACTTTATTTAGATTCATTCAACATGAGTAGGTCATTTATACATATATATCAATTAAAGCTAACAGTAAGGATCCACCATTGTCCTTCTCCCTTAGAGCATTGTATTCTGATTATGATGAATGATAACCTTGCGTGAAATAATTTCCTTGCATTCCAGTTCCCTAAAGAACCTTATCACCAAGGGTCATTATCACTCATTGTTTAAGCCCCCAAAATATTCTGTCAGGCGTTGAAAACTAATACAGATATTGTGAGGTGCAGACAATACAGACAGTGAACTAAGAACCAAAAAATTGTGCCTTGTTCAAGAATGATTCATCTAACAATAGTAAAGTCCTAGGTTTCATACTTAGGTAGGAAACACCATGCTGATAGGATTTTTTTTTTACCTTTTCACTGAAGCTGAAAAGATATCAGAAAGCCCTCAGAGAAGAAAAAAATACATATTATACCAAATCTACAGTGTATCTACAAATGGGCAAGTAGGCAGAAACTCACCAATGTAGACTATAGTTACTAAATTGAGCAACAATGAAGTTGCTATTTCCCATTAATTTTCCTAAATCCAAGTATCTCATTTTGAGCTTGTTTATATAGACTGTAGACCCCTAGGAGTCCATACTTAAGCTTTTTAATTAGGATTCCAAACCAATTTGGTGTCTGCTGTATCAATAACTTATAAGTAAATTTATCCACTTGAAAAAGCACTCATGGAGAAATTCATAGAGCCAGATGTGATTACAAAGGATATTTATGAATGCTTAAACCTGAAATTATACGTTGATAATATAAATAATATCAGGACTGAAGCAACATAAAGGCTGAGAATCTGCCTCACCAAACATAACTACAATGACGGAGCTCTGTTGTCATAGTTACGTCTGACGATGTCAGCCCCCTAAACATACCGTTTCTATTTGGTTTCCAAGGCTCTGCAGAGTCTGGCATTGGAAAATGATGTCTGCAGTACTCCCCTGGTTGTGGGGCATGTTGGGAACAGGTAACTGGACAGACCCCTAAGGGTTTTGGCACAACTGCTTCTCTCAGTGTGTCCCAGATCTGTTGACATCATTTTCCAGTACCCTGATCTGCAACGCCTCAGAAACCCTTCAGCTGGAGTGAATCTAGGATGGAAAAGTAGTTGGGGGGGGGAATCACTTTAATCATTAACTACCATAAACATGAATCTTCAAGCAGTTACAAGACTGCAAGTCCCTCTTATGACCTGTAACTACTGAAGAAGATGCCAGCCAGGGGCTTATCTCAAACTGATTTGTGTGAACAAGTTCACATAGACCAAATTCTGTGGACTTACTATGGAAAAAGTAGAATCACAGAAAAATAGTTGGAAGAGAGCATAGGGGCCATCTAGTCCAACCCCCTGCTATGCAGGAACACACATCAAAGCAAGCATCATAACTGAGTAGACACATCATAACTGAGATCTGAGCAATTAAAAAGACATGCAATGACTTTTTAATTGCAATAATCCTTCTCGCACTACTTTTTTCCAGAGCCATTGTGAAAAAATTATTATGATATCCAGACAGAGCAACGAAGGTTGTAAAGGAATTAAGTGACTGACAGCTGATGCCTATGAACTTCATTTCCTCACATTCAACTTGTTACTTTACCTCTCTCTGTTCTCTCTCCAGTTGTCAAAACTTTGATTTCTGTTTCCTAGTGGGAAAAGACTGTTGTATCTAAGAAGCAGTTTGCACATTAATAAAGCCCCATGTGCATTGATGGTATCATATTGGCAAAAAACTAAGAACTTTGGAGGCTTAAAACATTACAAAAAGGTAGGATGCTACCATCTTATTCTGAAACCTACAAATCTTTTCATCAGTTCTCACATGGTAGGCTAGAACCAACTGATGTATTGCAGAACCCTTTTGAGCTATTTCCATAAGCTGCCAGTAGTGGGTTTGTGAAGATAATGCAGCACAAGGTAGCTGTGTTTCATTTCCGGGTCAAAAATGGGAAATGTGAACAAAGAAAAAATTACATTGTCAAATCCCTCTGGAAAAATGCTGGCTTCAGTTATACCTTTGCATTGCAAAAATGAAAAACAACTCTCCCTTGAAGTGGGCTCAGGGCAGAAAAACATTATTGACAATAAGAATGCCAACTGGCAATGGGTTCCTGTCTCAGCTGTCATTAAATTGCAGCATGATATGTGACATACAACATATGTCTTCACTTTTGCTTCTTAGCAGTCATTGTAGTAGGAATCCAAAGAAAATTCCACAAGATTAGGAGTGGCAAACAGATCTAAACCAGCTGTGTTAGGTGCTTCATTGTTTTAGCATAAAGAAGAGTTCCTGAAGCAAATGTTCTGAATGACCAACCCTTATACCAATTCATTTACTAGCTCCACTGTCATTTTCCTATATGCTAAATTATACTTCTTGTTAAGCACAATTAAATACATATTAAACTCTGAAAATGGGCATTTTTACATAAGGTATCAGAACATTTTGAACAGTAATTTTCAGTTAAACAAGCACTTTCACAAATTCTAGCTTCAAAGATACTTAAATATCATATTCTGTATATGACATGTTGCCTACAATTTCTAAAATAAATCCTTAAAAAAATATTTAAAGAGGGCCAAGATATCCTATTAATACACGAAGATCCACGTTTCAAATGGTGAACTTAATACCTAGCTTTTACCTTGTTCATTTCTGTTGCTGAGTGGGTAGGGGGTCAGTTTCTAATGAAAACAAAGAACTCCAAATACACACAGTTGTTGCTACTACTACTGATGTTTTAGAATTACTGTAAGCCAATTGTTCTTTAGCAAAGAAGTTCAGTAGCTTTCTTTAGAAGTAAGCTTTGGTTACATTGCACTGACTTAAACTGTATACACTTTCAATATTCGTATAATAACGCTCTGGAATCATGAAGATCAGCATCCTCCTTCCCAAACCTATTTAAGCTGAAATAAGGCTTGCAGGCCTCCATAAATAGAAAATGCAACCATACCTTCATGGGTAGGTTCAGGGTCAGGTGTAAGAGAGATGTCATCCAGCTCTCGCAAACAGAGCCACTCTCCATCCATGGACACTCGGAATTTGCAAAGATATATTGTCTCCATGGCAGCCTGTGTAATCTTGTCTGTGGTGGGGGTTGGCATATCGCTTGGAGGCGTCAGAGCAGACATGATGACTCAGCTGGTACAACAATAAAATCAAAATAAAAAAAAACTAAAATGGAAAAACCTTTCTGACAAAGAAAAAAAAAACCAGTGCTAGATCAGAAGAGATTTGCTCAGAATCCCAAGACTGCAGTAGTTCTGGAGAAAAGCAAGGCACAGGACACAAGAGAGGGGTAGATACCCCTTCTCCTCTGTAGTCTCTTCCTCTTTCTTCTTCCGCAATACACTCTTTTCTTCAAATCGACTAGAAGCCGTTACCCCTAAATAACCACAGCAAATGTGGCCTCTGCATCAGAAAAAGGCAGCACTCTTTGCTGTTTTCTAAAGAAGCTTATTTTGGGGGGGAGCCCCAAAGATGATGAAATAGATAGAAAAAACAAAACCCAGAATTGCTGAAATCTACCAGCGTCTCTCTCTCTCTCTCTCTTTCTCTCTCACCCCACTTCAGATGAGCCAAGCCAGCGAGTGATAATAGGATTGGTTGTGCGCAGTAAGCAGGGTGTTGACCAAAATGGCTGACTAATGAACTGAACTGAAAATTCAGACTCATGTGACCAGAGTGCTCTGAGCGTAGGGCAGGCAATTCCCAGGATGCTTTATAGATGCTGCTGATGCAGGAACGGCAATTAAGCCGATCTCACTCTCAGCATCCACAGCCTCTTTTCAGACTGTGCTAGTCAATCTGCGATCACAGACATAACACAATGCGTGCCTTTCTGCTCAGTCAGTCTCATGGCACAAAGAGAGATAAAACATGCTCGTGACCAGTCCAAAGTGAGAGTCTGGTGTGTATGAACATGGGATTTCAACACAAATGAAGAACAAATTTCAATATTTAGTAAAGATGTAAATGCTCTAACCTGCAATATCCTGCACACCATCCCCAGTCTGCCCAATCCCAGTAAGTTGATAAGCTTCAGAGATTAATGCTAATAACAGAAGAAGCAAAAAAAAATATCTGTTTGGCCTGTTATATGGTCTATCCTTTGCTTGCACATAGCCATTATGTGTGGCAATGTAATGTACAATCCTTACCCACAGTATTATTTTAGAAAGATTACAACATATTGTAAAAAAAACCTCAAGGTTACAGCATACCCAACAGAAGGCCATAGTCAAACTCTAGCAAAGGCATCACTTCTGTCTGTAACCCAATATGGAACCTAATTTATTCATTATAATTTCTCATTAGAATGAAAACTGTACAGAGACTTTTCATTTCTTAGAGATTACTTACAGATACTAAATAGTGCCTGGACTACAGTCATCTTTAAAAGCTAAAGGCCTGAAACATGAGCCCAACAGAGAATTACTCCTGGGCATATATTAACGATCAAAACAGCTCCATACTGAGAACAGACTGAAAATGACAAGAAAGCCAATTCAGTCAAGGTCATGTAGAAGTCAGTCCTGGATGCTGTACGAAATCATTATGAAGAATTCGCTCAAAGAAGTAGATTACACTTTATTAGAAAAAACAACCTGGAAAAAATTGTGAACACTTCAAACTATATGCAAAGCTTCCCAAGAATTTTAATAAGGAGTTCATCTACAAATAATAAAATGATATTAAGAACAAACTTTCAATACTGTGCAAAAAATAGAATTCTACATATGTAAGAGATAAGAAACATGTGACATTGGTGTATAGCAATCACACATTAGGGAGGCTAAGATCCATAAACTAAGGTTGAATCTATCAATATTATTTTAGATTGCCTTAACTCAAACCCTATGCATTGTTCTTTTTGCACAAGAAAAGCCATCTTCAGTATTCATCACAAATCAACCTAGGCTGAAATTACATTTAGGGTACTAATGCAAAATCCAAGTTGGATGAATAAATACAAAGAGATACAGTGCTACAATCAAATTAAGGTTATATTACCAGTATTAGACTGAGAAGTATACACAAAGAATAGCCATCAGTGTCCTCATCCTATTGTCACAGTCTGAATGCTTGTACAAACACACTAGTTTAACATCAATTGCTCTGCTGAAAATGATCCCAGTGAAGACTACTCAGTAACAGTGGATGCAGATCTGCATGAAACTTCTTTGAAAGCTGAAAATAACATCACTGAAGCCAGGGCAGCGACTCTCTGAATCAGGGGGAAACCAGTGTTGAGGAAAGATTTCTAGAAGTGAAATCAAGTAGATTGAATTTCCAGAATACAGAATCTCATTAACCTCAGTTGTACATACAGGAATCCACTGATCAATTCAGATGTACTGAAACTAGTAGACACATTAAAAGGAGGCAGCATAAACATATGATATGAACTGGAATGGTGCTTTAGATGTATAATAATTTTATTAACTCTTGATATAAGCTAGACCTTAACAAAAAGCATATGAAACCCTGATTACAGTATTTATATTCCCAGAAGGAGGGAGAGAACGGTCTTTCACAGCTGTTGTCAGTGAAATAACCAGCTGACATTTACGGAATGGCCCATGTGAGCACTGGAATTTCTACATTCCAAGCTAGGTAAAATTCACGGAACAGCATCACCAATGAGAATTAGTGTTTTTCCAAGGATCTGTACACTCATCTGCTGCAATCAGTACAATTATAGCAGCTTTTCCAGAAGCCAAAATAATCATGCCAATTACAGCAGCCCAATTTCAACCGCAGCAATACCCTCACCTGAGCACTACTTATCTGCAAGCCCGGCAGTGGCTGTCACACACTTCCAGAATGTCTAGCCACAAACTAGATGAAAGAGTTGTCATCAGTACAAAGGGAAAACTGCTGGTAATGCTGAAAAATGGGCCAGCAAATGTTTTTGTGATAGAGCACAGTTACCAACTGATATGGATGCTTGATGATAATCACCTACATGGTAAATCCCAAAATGTTATGCCGAACTCAGAAACAGAGCTTCGTACCACACTGCTAAATGTAAACGTCCCCATAAGAATATATTAAAGTGACTAAAGGTTTACTTTAGCACTGAGGACACTGAACAAACTGAGGAAGAGAAACCTAACTTTCAAAAACCTTAAACTGATGACCCAACCATATCACAGGCTCAAAATAACATGCCATTACACTGCAAGGTTAAGATGAGCAAGGAAAACTACCGGTATCTTCTCTGGATTCTGAAAAACCAAAAGAGACACAAAACTGACACAATTAACAAACAATCCTTCATACTGAATGTTAGATTCTAAAGTCAAATCACAGTTATCTTGGAAGTTGTTACAAAATTCCAGAATTATTTAAGCAAATGGCATACTAAAAAGCCCCTCAAATCAACTACCGTATAATAGATTGTGTACATGTTAAAGAAAATGCATGCCACCATGGTACGACTGGTAAAGTGCCAAGCCTGAACACAGGAGACATAGACTCAAACTCAAAACTCCATTTAAAACTCCATTTGGCTGGAAGCTTTCAGACAATCAATCTCTGTCAGTCCTTGGAATTACTGTGGAGGTGAAAAAAAGAAAGCATCTGTAGAGAGATTTGAACTCTGTTGTTGCATGTTTTCAAGTAATTTCTTGCTCATGGTGACCTTAAGGCAACTCTATCACAGAGTTTTCTTAGCAAGATTTGTTCAGAGGGTGTTTGCCTATGCCTTCCTCTGCAACTGAAAGAATGTGATTTGCCCAAGATCTCCCAGTGGGTTTCTCTGGCCAAGTGGGATTTGAACCTCGGTATTCCAGAGTCACAGTCCAAGGTGAGGTGTTTCACCCAAGGGAAAGCTGGGGAGGTAGTCATGTGGTAACACCTGGCCTCAGCTGGACCCACATCACATTGCTCCCCACACTTGCTTAGGTCAAATAAAGTGGTCCTTATTTTAACCCAACTTTCTGTGTCTGCTCTTGTTAGGTCATGGTTGACCCTCAAATCTTTAGTACATGTGACTTTGGATCAGCACACTTAAGACTACTCTGAGAAACTCTGAAATATAACACTGTTTAATGATTCTACAACAATAGACTTGTTCTGATCACATCATACTGTAGACAACAGGCTCTACATGTATTTTCAACTTCCTAAAGGTTTTGATTTACACTCTAGAATCAACAAAGTAAAAATGGTTCCTGTTTATAATGTTAGCCAACATGGTGTAGTGGTTTAAGCACTGGATTATGTCTCTGGAAACCAAGATTCAAATCCCCATTTGTTATCACGGTTATGATATGTCTGGTGAGAGCACTAGATATCCTTTTGATATCAAATAATTTGGCCTTGGCTTGACTTTTCTCTGGCACCCTACTCCACGTATTTGCAGAAGTCCCCTGGACAAGCACGTAAGGGCGCGGCCATTAATGGTTATACATTCCAGAACCCCATTCAGGCAGACAACTTAAGCCTCTCCGTTGCTTTAGGGAAAAACCTCCTTGCAAACTGGCTTTGCTCGGCGCATATACACACAAAGCCACTTGGCCAAGAGCCGAGCCATTCCTTTATATCAGGCCATCAACATACCAGCCACGGTATTGTCATTAAGAGCTAAGCCCATCATGCAAAATCTGACCTTTTCCAACTCCTTTGTCCAACTCCAAATTTCCTTTGTTCTCACCGAGCATAACATAGCCTGTACGTAAAATCCACCCTATAAAAAGTCCCCACTTTTGGGACTTCCTCGGATCACCCTGGACTTCCATCCCGCCTTGCTGCAGCTCTATCCAGTGAAGTTTTCCCCTCAGTTCTCCATAACTGAGTCTGCCTCCCCTCTTTGGAACACTTTGGACTTCCATCTCGCCTTCCTGCCGGTTGGTCCAGTGAACTCCCCTCAGCGAGCCCCGTTGAGCTTTCTCTCCCGGAACCCCATCTTTCTCTCCAGGACTATGAGACCGGGTGTCGTACTACCCATTCCCCAAAGCTCTCTCTCCATTTCTATTTCCAAGTTAGCTAGTGTGTGTGTTGTCTTATTTGCTGTTTATCTCTCAATAAAACTGTTATTTTTGTTACTTTAAAACTTGTCTGGCTACGCTCTCTGACCTGACGCAGTAGACATAGGGTAAAAGATCCTAGCGAAGTTACCCTGCCTCTCGTTAGCTTAAGAGAGTGCTCAAGCTTAATTCCCCCAACTTGTGCTTTTATTTGGTTATTTGGGCGTCCCTCCCGGGACCCCCAACATACAGGGTAACACATTCAGTAATGGAAACCCACTGGGTGACCTTGGGCAAGTCACACTCTCTCAGCCTCAGAGAAAGTGAAAGGCAAACTCTCTCTAAACAAATCTTGCCAAGAAACCCCCATGATATGTCTGCCTCAGGGCCACTATAATTCACAAACAACTTGAACTTACACAACTATATATACATTGCTGGAAGGGTTCACCTTTCAGAAATAATCCTTCAGCATTTGACAGTGTAAAAAGTTCTCTTTTCTAAGTAAAATTTACTACCTGTGTGCACTGAGTGCCTCAGTAGCTCCCCATCTTATGTACTCAAAAATGTGCTGACCATTTCTGAAACAGGCATATGAATGTACATTTGAAACTTCCTTATTTTGCCTTTGCCTTTCCAACTCTTGAAGGTCAAACTACTGTAATGTCTAAGGCACACATAAAAGCCAAGAATTTCTTTTCCCCTCTGGTTTTCTAACAACAGTGAATTCACAAAGCTCCTCAATAACCACAGTCTGACCACCCTTCATTTATTATAAATGAGACTAGATACACTTCCTAGGATGTGGAGTTTGTCCTAAAAAACCACACTCTTGGTCATCACATAAGCCTGAAATATACATTACCACTCTCACATAACTGAAACTGTCTGTTTAAATGTAATCTTTGAGTAGGCAATAATTTCCTTCTGTTGTTCATGCTCATTATTCTGTGTCACTAACACACCCATCCTATGGGTGGGAAATATGGCCAGTATTGATTTCATCAAAACAACCAGTGATCTAGGTGGGATTTGGACCCATATCCAAGGTGGTTCTAATGGATTTCCTATTTACTATTTTTATGACAATGTCAAAATTTGGAAAGTAATAAATAAGACTTGATAACAGCTATTCATACTACACCATGACCAGCGATTTGAATTATGAAAAAATTGGGATTTTGATGCCCAGAGTAAAACACAAATTGAATTTAGCATGCCTAGTTTACTAACATTTACTAAACAAAACCTTTCAACATTCCAATAGCCTATAATTAACTAAATTGAAATATTTGATGGGAGGAATTAAACACACCTAATGTGGTTTAAATATTACACTTAAGCAAATCCAAAGCTTTGCAGGAATTATTTTTATTAGAATGCTTATCCTTAAATTTTTACAACAGATTCTTCCCTTATATTGTTATTTACATTTATGTGGAAAGGCAGTCAAAATTGTTGACATACTAATTTTACCGTACCCAGCAAATTGTGAATGATATGCTGTGGTTGTCCGCTTACCTATTTCAAAAAGAATTTAACTCTTATGCACTGAAGATTCCCTAGTTTCACTATTGCTACCTGAATAATTTCTGTGTTGGCATCCATTTACTATTCCTAATGAATTAAATGGCTAAATTACTGTTTTTAAGTAATGATGAGTTTTTTTTCCTCAGGAAAAGTAAGCACTGACAAAAAAAAAGTCTGCCCTATGTCACTGACCATGACCATTCACAGAACTTGCATTCAGCTCTATTTCTGACAAACATGCTTACTCAACCCAGCAATGTATTTTTCATATATAAAGTATTCCTAATATTTGCACAGCTACAAAGAAATGCTATATCTAGAATACTACAAATGATCTTCACACAGCTTAATTTCTAGGTGAAGGAACTATTTGGTATAAGGCAACAATGTACCACAAGCCAAGTGAAGAACATTGTGAGATTGTACCGCTCTTTACTGTGCATGACAACACATATGCAGCCTTTGTGCTTTGGAATGTTTCTCGTTTTGGTCTAAAGGGTCAGAGAACAAATAACAGCATGGAGTAACAGAGTCACAAAGAAATGCTGATGTTGATAGGCCTGCCCATTAAAAACCACATATCCCACAAATTCAAGATGTCTGTGCTGACTGTGGAACTCATGGCACAAATCCGCCTTTTATAATGCAAGATCTTGAGGTTTACATACATATAAGATGCCAACATATCACAGCAAATGATATTCAGTGCGGTGCAGGAAAATGATACAGATGCAAAGCATCCTTTAATCCTATGAATCCTTTAATGTTGTCAGGATGAAAGACCACCTGTGTACCATACAAAAGCTATGGAGAAAG
The DNA here is from genome assembly GCA_948474755.1 of Ctenosaura bakeri. Taxonomy (NCBI): domain Eukaryota; kingdom Metazoa; phylum Chordata; class Lepidosauria; order Squamata; family Iguanidae; genus Ctenosaura; species Ctenosaura bakeri. Next base: position 77,549 of record CAOLHI010004667.1, on the reverse strand, counting down.
AATAAAGAATAAGAGTGTAGAAAGAAAGGTCTGTACAAGAGGGGCAAACTTTACCAAGGAAAGCTAGAAAATACTTAATAGTTGTAGCAGTGTGTAAATTATGAACACCGATTTGCATGTATGGTTGATGAAGCAGAAAGAACTATAGCAAAGTTAATATGGAACACATTTTATGTAATATGTTCTTTTTTTGTGTGTGAAACAGTAATGTTTATATAGATGATACACAATGATATCAACATCAGAATACTAAGATTCAGGCAATATTAATATACCTTAATATACCATTAATATGTGCTCTCCCCTATTGTTTCTAAATCAAGTTCAACTATCTCTCCATTCCATACAGTTGCCAAGTGTTCATCACAGAACAACCTTTGCCACAGCAGCTCACAAACTGACTCTTAGAAAATACCCACACTAAAACGTTGTTGAGTATGATTAGCTGTGTGACTACTGATCTACCATTGTCTACATACAGTATTTTTGTTCTTTATTCTTGTCCCTGTTCCTGTTCTTTCTTTCTTGTTTACTTTTAAGGCTATAATTGCTTTCAGAAGGTCTAGACTTTTCTTTTCCTACAATACCATCCTTATCAACTCCTCTTTTATATTTAATCCTACAAAATGTTAAGATCTAAATTCAACTGATAGCCCCAAACAGAGGAAGTTCACTAAACCAATGGGAACTTTATAAGTCATAAATTCTATTGATTGAGCCTTTTCTAGTTGGAACTAAAAACTGGAATGAAAAGATCAAAGATGGGAATCATTGGGGCCTTCAGACGATGTTTGACTGCAACTCCCAGCATTCCTCACCATTGGCTGTGCTGCCTAAAGCTTCTGGGAACTGCAATCTAACAAAATCTGAAGGACCATATAATTCCCACTCCTGCTAGAAATGTATTTTATGTGGCACATAACTCACCTCTGATTATCCAATATAGATAGACACTGAGGCCAATTTTGTGACATGGACAAATATGTCCATTAAAAAGGATGGTAAATGATCATGAAAGGACGGTTACATATTCTCAGAAAGATACCCTGCAGTTCACACACTACAATATATTATCCCAAGTTTTCAAACTATATAACAACCTGAATCCACTGCTATTATATGACATAACCTTTATATTACACATCTACACCTCACAAAAAGCAAAGCTTTCTAAGTAACCAAATTCATGCACTACTTCTGCCTCCTACTTTTGACTTCAGAGAAAGCAATTCGCTCTCTGCCTCAGTTTTTTCTTTCCACCTAATATAGATTAGTACCTGATTCACAAAGGCCTGGAAAAGATTAGCATGTCACTGTATTAACTGTTCAAGAATGTGTAAGCTATAAAGTGTATGTGCCACTGGACAGGTTAAACTGGTACATCAGCTTTGCAGAGACCACTTATAATTAATCCCAGTTTTCTTCCATGTTCAGTTCAAAGCACTTACCTTCAAAACCCTACAAGACTTAGGAAGCTCTTTTCTGGGTGCTCACCCCCATCGAGAGATAACAACCAAGGTAACAGTCGCATGCTGCCTATGGAATGCAAGAGAGATTTTCCCTGTATCTACCTTGCTATCATTTCAGCACCCACACTTTTAAATAATACAGATTTTAAAAGCATTAATTTGTTTAAGGTTCTGCCAGATTTTATTATGGCCATTTCTGCACTACACTGTTATAGCGCTATTATTGTACTTTCAACATCTTGTGGAATTCTGGGATTTGTAGTTTACTGAGGCCAAAGAGCTCTCTGGCTGAGAATTCTAAATGCCCCTCCCTAAACTGCAAACCTCAGGATTCCATAGGATCTTGAAAGTGAAATAATAGCACTGTAACAGTGCAGTGTGGAAATGGCCTATGTTATGCCATTTTTAACTATATTATTTATGTGTTTTTACTTTAGGAAGTCATCCTGGGGATGCTGACTGATTACTGAAAGGTAATTTTTTAGAAAACGCATAAAGATAAGAAAACATCAGTTAACAAAGCCTCTGACAAAGAAGCTCATTTTTCACAGTCTTTTTTGCTTGCCTATCCTACCTTTCCTCTTCATCCTCTGTCCAGCTAGAAAAGCTTTAGTAGCATTAGCATTGGGGGGGATGGTGAGGCAGGCCAGAGAAACACAGACTTTTGGTGCTGGGTTACAGCAGCATGTCCGCAGTAAACAATTCCTTAAAGCTTAAGCTGGCAAAGAACAGGATTCTAGTCTAGCTGATCCTACTGTAGCTGTATGTGGCTGTCTACAACAAGCAAGGTAAGTAGCACTGCCTGCCTCTAGAATTCCTTACTGAGCATGTGTGAACAGTAAAATAGAGAGAAAAGGTAAAAGTAAATAAGCTTGCCTCAGCAGGTACTCCCCAGCGTATTAATGTAGCACAGATCTATAGGCTTAGCCACCAAATAGGAAATCTTAAGAAAGGTGGAGGCTAGTAAAAGGGGAAAAAAAAAATTTGGATGCAGTTTAGCAGAAACTTTCAAGCAGTCTCTAAAAGATTCTAAGACATACTTGACTGGGTGTTTTGTTTCACATGTACTTATCATTTCTTCTGAATGAAAGATTTGCTGAAACAGCTTAAATTGCTTTTTGCTTTTTCCCAGTGGTGTAGGAATCTATCCTAATCTTTCTATGTTGTTTCTGCCTCTGGAACCAAAATTTCTGTTAAAAAAGGAATGCCCTGAACATATCTATGTTCTTAACTGAGGTTACCTGCAGTGACCTCAGTTTTCTCAATCCATTTCTGCATGCATACAGAAACTACAATAATGTCAACATCTTACTTTCTTCTCCTAAACTACTTTACTACTGTGGACAAGAGGTAACACTAGAATAACGTAACACAGGGAAAATATGAGGTTCAAGTTAGGAACCCTAAACATTTGATAGGGAGAAATGCTCCCTATCTTTCTTCCTAAAAGTTAGGAACCCTAAACATTTGATAGGGAGAAATGCTCCCTATCTTTCTTCCTAAAAGTTGCAGAAAACAGAAATATTTCCTTTGGTTTAGACTAGTAATTCCCACACTAGCTGATGTAGGGAACCATTAATTTTTTTCCAATGCATTGAAGATTGGCACCGTATGTGTGTTGTTTGCTACAACTGTTTCTTTTCTAGAAACTAAGAAAAGACCACCAGCCGATGGCTCAGGGATTGGCACAGATCTAGGGACTCCCCCTTTGACAATCACGAACCCACACATATTTGAGCAGGAGTTATACTATAGATGACTCTAAAAATTAGAATAAAAGCTTGGGGGGGGGTAGGCAAGGAACTGCTTACTTGCATGAGAACCTCTACAAGGAACCATGTGCTATAGAAATAAAATTACAATAATGATCCAGTTAAAAACTCAACTCTTCCACAGTCGAGACTACTGGAACCTCAACACCATCTGATTGGTATACTGTACTCCCAAAATTAGTCCATCTTTTTCATTGTCCCAATTTTACCAACTGGAAAGAAACATAGTATTATTGAAGATAATCCCCCTTCTGGTAGTCTTTCATTGAAAGATTAACAGAATTGATTCACCCTTTGGCTAAAGTCAGTCTTCAGTCCAAAATAAGATTAAACACAAACTGCAGAAAAAGATTAACTTCAAAGCAAGCCTCAGAAGTTCTACTAATTGATCATCTGTTCTATCCCATGCTTCATATCACTAAAACGAAAACAGACAACCACCAGTTTGTTGTTCTTCCCTTAGAGACACTAAGTATGAAATTCCTAACCAAACTGTATTTTATACTATGCCAATATAAAAGTACTATTATTATTGGGGCAGGGGCTTGAAGTATTTATTTTTAATCTTGTTAAAGGTTGTGACATGCTGAACAGGAGCCAAGACCTTCTGCCACTATCACAGATGAAAACGATAAGTTTTCTATGTCAGCCTCTTTGCACAAGAAGAAAACATGGTACTGTAGGGGTGGAGAAGTGATTTTGGGGAACACGGAAGAGATGCTGTTTTCCTGCATCCAAAGAACAGCCATAAGCCTGGGTATGTTTTTTTTGGAGGGGGCAAGTCCCACGAAGACCATTTCCATACTATACTGTTATAGTGCTATTATTCCACTTTCAACATCCTACGGAATCTTGAGGTTTGCAGTTTGGGGAGGGGCCTTTGCAAACCTCAGGATTCCATAAGATGTTGAAAGTGGAATAATAGCACTATAACAGTATAGTGTGGAAATGGCCACAGTTACTTTCCAGTGAAGGTACAAAGGACAGGGGCTGCAGGATTTCCTTGCTAGAGCTGTTGCACGTTTATTTTTAGTTTGCATTGATCAGTTGCCCTTCTTAGGCTGATAGGCGATTAGTACGTTTTATAAATAAGATTACAGATGACAGAGAGGGGATGGCGGGATCTTGAACCAAAGCGGAAGGGGGAAAGTCACAAAGGGAAAACTAGTGGGTATCACCTTAAATTTTAAGGCTTAAAAGCTGCTGGGGGGGGGCAAAGCAAGAAGTCCAAAAGAAAGAAAGAAAGGCCTTAAAAGTAACCTGAAGAGCTTTTCTTCCCTGAAATACCTCTATGGTTTAATAAAAATGGGAAGAATAGATGGAAACACACAATTGTGTGCCTATATCTCTCTCCTTCTGGATGGGCGTGTGTTGTTTGCGTATTATTATATACAGATAATATTGGGATCCATATATACATGTATACATACAAATATGCATGTGTACATTTGTGTATACATGTGTGTGCGTATATGCATGTACATATAAAAATACGTGTGCGTGTGGCATGTGTATGTAATATACACATCGTGTGTGTGTGTGTGTATATATAGGTCCATACACACACGAATACATACTGGGTGTGGTTCGGGAAAGAGAAAACGAGGACAGCGGCTGCCAGGTGGAAACGGAAGGAGGAGGAGGGGGGAAAGGAAACCCGGCGCGCTACTCACGGGAGCCGCCGGTCCGGTGCTGTCCCGGTTCCGGCCCGATATAACTGAGCAGGACGGGCAGGGGGACGCCGCAAGGGCCCGGCGGGGCCGCCCTCCAGGCGCTCTGGGGCTGGAAGCCGGGCGCGGCGGCGCCTCCCCGGCCAGGGTAGAGCAGGAAGAAAGGGGGCGAGTCGGGGGGCGCCTCCTCGCGCTCCGGGTCCGCTTCCCCGACTCCTCCGTCGCCGCCGCCCCCTCCGTCGCCGCCGCCGCCGGCTTCCCCCTCGCCGTTCCCCTCCCGCCTCTCCCCCTCAGCGACGGAGGGGCTGCTCCGCTCCATGTTCTCTGGGGAGGGACGGAGACACGGACGGGCACCGGCGGGGACCCCCTTTTCCTACTTCCTGCTTCTTATTTCTTCTTCGGTGGGAGCGGGCAACTTTTTCCTCAGGGCGGGCGAGGGGAGAGAAAGCAGGAGCAGCGCCGCCGCCGCCGCCGCCGTCGGCCAACCAACCCTCTCCTGTCAGCGCGGGCCCAGCCTGGCCCGGAGGTTGAGTTGTGAGCCGGCCCCTCACGCGGAGCCCCGCCCAGGCCGCCGCCTCAGACCGACGGGCCGGCCGGTTTCGGATTGTTTCCCGCTCGTCGTCACAAGGGCTCGGCTCTGTGAGGGGGCGAGTGGCCACGAGGGGGGAGGTGGCCGCTGAGGGGGCTGACGCGGGTCCCCTTACATCTGGGGCTGGGCACTTCGGGGTTCCTTTTTCTTCACCCTCCGTCCGTGAGAGGGGCTGGCCACTGGCCTCTTTTCTCGTCTCTCCTCAAAGGAGAGTTGGTGGTCGTGGGGTAATTCCTTACCCCCCCCCAAATGAAGGGTGGTGGCCACTGAGAGGTTCATTTCTTGCCCTTATTAAAGGCGGGGTTGTTCCTGCCCCTTCCCAAATAAGAGAGACTGGCCGCTGAGGGGTTCAGTTCTTGCCCTCTTTACATGGGGCGAGGGGCTGACAAGCAAAGGAGGGACTGTTCTTGCCCCTTCCCCTATAAGAGGGGCTGGCCACTGAGGGGTTCAGTTCTTGCCATCTCTCTTTGAGGGGGGCTAGTCACAGGGGGGAGGTTCTTTTCCCTCCCTAAATGAGGGAGGCTGGCCATTGAGGGGTTCAGCGGCTTTTGCCTTTCCTTAAATGAGGGGCCTGACAAGCATGGGGGGACTGTTCTTGCCCCTTCCCAAATGAGAAGTGCTGGTCACTGAGGGGTTCAGTTCTTGCCTCTTCTGAATTGGGGGGGGGTCTAGTCAAGATGTGAGGGGGTTCTTTTGACTCCCCAGATGAGGACGGCTGGCTAGTCTGGGGTTTGATGGCTTTCCCCAAACGTGTCAGGTTGGCCATTGAGGGGTTCATTTCTTGCCCCCTCCCCAGATAAGAAGACTGCCCACTGTAGTGTTCTGTGGCCTTCACCAAATGGGTTTTCTGACCGCTTTTTGTCCTTGCTCCCTTTATCTCCGGAAAACTAGCACCCCAACTTACCACAAAGCCATGAGTTTTCTATCACTTTAACCAAATTTGCCCCCCTACTGCTTCTCATTTATGCCTGGATAAATCTCCATGATACTATTACCACTTTGGGCTTTAACCTCTTGAGGAAAGAACATTACTCTAGTTTATGCCTCCTAGAGTTTAGGGTCAACACCTTCTCTCTCCCACCGCCTTAAATCAAAGAGACAAGTGGAAGGAATTTAGTGCCACTGAGCATGGGCAGAACACATCACAGCTCAGTTGTAATTGGTAAAGGTTTTGTATTGTGTCAAGGCTACATGGACCTTAATCAAGTTTTCTATGCTCTCCTGAAAAAAACAAAGCATTTGACTCCAAATGGGGATGGCTATAGGTCAAGAGGAGGGGACAGGATTTGCCTGCACATAGCTTCAGTCCCTAGCATACGCATGTGCATCTGTCTGACTCTACCTAGCTGTTACCATTATACCATGTATTTGATCAGTGAGATTCAAAATGATGGTCCACAGTACCATTAGGTGTGGGTTCCATGGCAAGTTTCTAGGAAACTAATATGGCACTGGTCCCTGACTCATTGGAAAAAAAAAAATACTGGCACCACATCATCTTGAGAAGGTCTGCTGTTGTGTGCCTTCAAGTTGTTTCCAACTTACAGCAACCCTAAGGCAAACCTGAAAACCATTGTGTAGTGGTTTGAGCGTCTGACTACAACACTGACCAGGGTTTGATTCCCCGCTTAGCCATGGAAACCTGCTGGGTGACCTTCAGCACATCACTTTCTTAGCCCCAGAAACCCTCATGAGAGGTTCACCTTAGAGTTGCCATAAGTCAGAAATGACTTGAAGGCACACAACAAGGAGAGCATATCATAGGGTTTTTGGGAGCTGAGTGTGTGATGCACCTAAGGTCACCTGGTGAGTTTCCATGGCTGAGAGGGGACTCAAACCCTGGTCTCCAGGGTCGAATGTTCAAACCACTACACCATGTTGGCTCTCTGTACTAGGTTACGATACCAAATATTTTAAATCACATCTGTAAACTAAAATGTATAGAAGCTAGATAAGCCTTGAGGATCAGTCTAATGACAAGTTGGGTGAAGCTCCTGCATGAATGGCTTCACCTATCAAAATTATCTTTTACATAACAGGAATGAGATCAATTATATTTCATTAACCCAAGTGCATGTACTAACTCAATGGGATTTCTCACAAATAAATCTATATAGAATCAATGCCTTTTTGGTTAAGCAGAGGTGCGATGGTGAAAGACTGTGGACACATTTTCCCAACACAATGACTGGCAATTACATTTCATTAAGCTTTCACATAAAAGATAGAGGATTTCTGTTCCATTGCATTTTTTGCTGTCATGTGCCTTCAAGTCATTTCTCACTTACAGCTATTCTAAGGTGAACCTATCATGGGGTTTTCTTGGCAAGATTTGTTTGCAAGGGTGCTGCTTTTTGGTTTTCTCTGAGGCCAAAAGAATGTGAGTTGCCCTAGGTGACCCAGTGGGTTTCCATGGCTGAACAGGGATTTGAATCCTGGTCTCCAGAGTCCTAATCCAGCACCCAAACCACTAAACCACACTGGCATCACAATTTTTGATGCTCTAGATGTAGGACAGTAACTCCTATCTTACCCTCACTGTTGGCAACACTTGAAATGGCTCCTGGTTATTGCAGTTCAGCAACATATGGACAGCTTACCCATTCCTGCACTAACTTATTCCATGAGTACAGAAAGGTTCATATCTGATGACCATCTCAAGTCATGAACAAACAAAAAAGGAATGTTTGCCCTGAGGTCAGATAAATGTCCACAAGGGTATAACTGCTTTCCCTTGCCTTTCCCAACCTGGTATCTTCCACTTATTTTGACTTCAGATTTCTTCAGCCCCAGCATAGATAATAGTTAGGAATAATGTAAATTGTTGGAACATCTAGAAGCCACTGGATTGGAGATGGCCATCGGATGGTTTGACCGTCAGTCAGCCAGATCCATCTTGTAGGAAAAGTATTAGAACATGTTTACATTTTGCATACTGCATACTGTCTTCTAAACTCTACATGAACTGCCTTCCACTAAGATAAGCCTAATAAGCTACCTCATTACCACCACCACAAATGTTCTTAATTCCTGTTTATCAGGGAAAAAAACCTTGGAAGTGGTGGGTGGAAATTGTAATGAAGGGGATCTCACTGAATATGAAGAGAAAATTTGTAGTGGAAAGTTGTCCAACAATGGAACAAACTATGTTGAGAGACAATATGCTCTTCACTGAGGGTATCTAAACAGAGGCCAGACACTAGTGGCATCCTGCAACGTCACACACCTAACTTCCAATTCTTTTTTTTAGATACTAGGGTTTTATAATTCTTTGAAAACAATGTGCAACTTTTTAGGATTAGAATAGAGTTGTATGAACTGATGAGCCAAAACATCTGTTCACAGCTATATCACATGTAGACATGATGTTAAGAACTAGAGCTATAGTAATATACAGAACAAAGCTGAGAGGAAAATTTTAAGGTAATTCCAAATACAGTCTGCATTGCATCGTCCATGAGAAATCTTCATGCTCTACAAGAAAGTTTACATGATGTAATTTTTGAAAATCCTGGTTTTGTATATTTTAAGATAAAAATAAGGCAAAGGCACTGGCATTCTTCCTTTACTATTTCTCCAACATGGATCATAAAATGATTTTGTAAACAGAATTGACCCCATGTAAGAACCACAGTTTTATCTGGAACAGCCTAGAGACTTCTCACTGAGAACATCCTCAAGTGCATAAACAGAGATGAGCAAGCAGACATAACAAAGAAAAGAATGATGGAAAATTACAGTACTCTGAAAAAAAATGAGAGGATGTTATTTTAACAAGAGTAATTTTCCGTTAATGGAAATCTCTTCTCACCCAAATCACTGCTTCAGATTTTCCCCAATTCTTTCCCATCTACTGCAGCTCTCTACATCTCTGCGATCCCCCCATCTCTAACGTAGCTTGCAGGAACATAAAAACAGTAGAGAGAATTGGAGAATACTAGTAGAAGCACTTTCTGCTAAGTAAATGCCATTGCTAGATACAACCCTTTAAAAATACAAATAATTTCAGATTGTTGTTCTTAATACAACATATACTTGTTTGTTTTTTAAAAAGGAATTTATTGAGGTCACATCCATTCTTTTCAGCCTGTAAAAAACTTGTGTAAGGTGAATCACTTAAGCTTAACACTTTTCTTAACCCCAGCACGAATGCCAGATAGTTCGCCTCCATATCTTTGTTCTTCTCTTCGTACCTCACGAACCTGCCCCTTTCGACGAATCTTGGCTCGTCTGAATTTCTCACGATGCTTAACTCTTGGGTTACGATCAATCTTCTTCCTTCTGGGAGTGAGGCCTTTATTCTTGACAATCTGGTATGTTGCACCTCTCTTTTCTCCTGGAAGTTCCTCTTCCATCATCAGTTGTCCCTCATCTTCTGTATCTTCATGCTTTCTCTTTTTCTTCTGCTTTATTTTTAGTTCCATCTCCTTATAATAATTCAGAGCAGCCTGCTCATCAAAATCGGAATCATCTGTAGGTTCTTCATCAGCATTACCATTTGAAATCTTGGAAACAGTTTTTGACTTAATTTTATCAACAGATTTTCTGACCACAGCTGTTGACGTCCTTCTACCTTCTGTCCCATTTTTGTCGATACTGTGGAATTCCTTAAGGAGCAGGCGAACTTCTGGAGACAGCTTTTGATCCACTGTTCCTAAATCATTTATCAAGTTTCTGTAAGTTACAAGCCTTTCAATGACAGGATGACCATGAACTGGAATCCTTTTTGCTTTCAGCACTAAGTAAAAACTGATGTTGCAGCAATAGTTCAAATAGAGATGGTATTTGGTCTGCAAGTACTGGCTGCCTTTGCCCTGCGGGATGACCCCGTCTCTCACCATCTGCAGAAGTGGCTCTAGTTCATCTCTGAGCTCAGTGATCTTCGCTTCAAAGTCCTGGATCAACTCCAGCAACTCTGGGGACTCCTTCCTCAACAACTTCAGCTGCTCCTTTTTAGAGAGAGACTGCAAATCTTTGGCGATCTTCCTTTCTGACTCTTTTTCACGGGGTGGCTCCGTGGTCCCCGCGTAGGCCTGCACCAAATCCAGGCCATAGTCATCCTCTCCCAAATTCTGCGCCAGCCTTTTCTGAATGGCCTGGGCCGCCTCCTCTTCCTCCAGCTCCTCAGCTTCTGCCTCCTCCTTGCTCTTCTTCGGCGCTTTGGGACGGGCGGCAGCTTTGCCGTAGTCAGTGCCGTAATAGAGCTGCTTCCGCTGACCCCAGGCCAGCTCATCGGGGAGGCCGGAGCCCCCGCCGGCACCTCCCCGCTGGTCTTCCAGGTCACTGTCCATGTCGAGGGGCTCCTCCTCCTCCCCCTCATTCTCTCCGTCTCCTCCCTCTTCGCTCTCGTTCTCTTCGGAGAGCTCCAGGCCCAGCACCTCCTCCTCCTCCTCCCCCTCCTCCTCCTCCTCGTCCTCGCTGCCCAGGGCTGCCCGCACCGCCTCCTCCAGGCGCTTCTCGTGGAAATCGTCCGCCTCCTCCGTCACGCACAACACGCCCGGCTCCGGTTCCTCGATCTGTTCTTCCCGGGGTTCCGGGGTCTTCGAGCCCCGGGCGATTCTCCGCCGCGCCTTCCCCATGCTGCCGGCGAAGAGAGGAAAGGATCACCCGCAACACAGCACGCACTACTTCCTCAGTATTGTCAACGAGGGGTATTACTTCCGGGTCGGAGGTCAGGGTGCCATCCACGTGTGGTTCCGTTTCCGGTTATCATAGAGAAGAAGGTCTCGTCAGAGAGCGCCCAATACGAAGAGCGAGGGCATCCTGAGGAATCGGACCGTGAATCGGACCTTGCTAACTTTTCAATTAGCGCATCTGTGCTCCCGTTTCCAAGGAAAATTTTGTTTTCCCAGACACTTCACTTCCGGCGGGATACGTAGCACGCTTAGCTACTTCCGGTTGCGTGATTGGTTATTTCTTCCGCTTCGTTGAGGACCCTCTGGTTTGGCGAAGACCATAGAGAGAGAAGAACCAGAAAGCGAGAGTCGGGAAAGCGGATGCTGTGTAAGGGAAACGTGGGCAGTGGCGTGACAGAGTGCGCATGCGTTAAGCTCCTGGACGGAATGAGGGCTGGTCCCTGAACCTCTAGGAGGGTTGAGCACAGAAGGGAAAAGTTCCTTTTCTGGATTATTCCTCTCAGAACCCTACTGGCCAGCATTGGCAGGGGCTGGCCGGCTGATTCCAGGCTCAATTTAAAGTGCTGGCTACACTTAATAATAATAATGTAATAGTAATAATAATATAATAATAATAAAATAATAATAATAATGTAAATATTGTAATTTGTTGAGATGTTTGTAATTTGTTGTTAATCTTAATAAAAATATATATCTAAAAAATAAAATTAAAAAAAAGTGCTGGTCACATCCCGTGAAGCCCTGCATGGATCAGGTCCAGGGATATCTGACGGATCGTGTCTCCCTTGTTCAGGCCCAGCTTATTTAGCAGGTCATCCTTCCCCATATGAGCCTCCCTGGGCCCTGAAATCCCCAGGAGAGGCCCTTTTCTCAGCCCCACCACAGTCGCAAGCAGGCTGGTGGGGCTGCAAAAGGAGGGCCTTTTTGTTTTTTGTTTTTTATTATTATTATTTTTTATTTTCTTCTTCTTATTAATCAAATGTTATTACAAAACAAAGAAAGGAAGAAAGATCCACACTCGAAAAGAAAACCAGGTTAACAAAAATATAAGAAAAAAGTTAAACTAACAAATCTCGCAACTGAACTAACCACCTTCCCGAATCTTATAACTCATAACTATTCTCAATATTAAATACATTTATAGTTATAATACATAGATATACAAATATATCTTCATATATATCTCGATATAACTTGTAAAACTTATCCTATATAAACCCCTTTCCGTTGCCTAAACCACATTTGGGTCACCATAGACCATTTTCTGCTTTATCTTTGTCAATCCTGATGTCAATCAAAGCTGTTAATACATCCATCTGATACATCTCATATAATTTCCATGTCCACTGATCTAAAGTCGGTATTTCTTGCCTCTTCCAATATTGAAGGAGAAGGGCCTTTTTGGTGGCCGCCCCTCAACTCGGGAACTCCTTTTGCAGGGAAGTCAGAATGGCCCCCTGAAAACCTTTTTATTCTGAGAGGCTTTTTAAAAAACCAAGATTTTAAAGAATGGGCTAGGGGGTTCTGTATTGATTTTTAATAGCTTTTCATCTTTTCAAACTGCATTTTAGTCTTTTAACTTGACACTGGGCTTTAATTCTGTGAATAATTCTGTTTTTATGTTTCACTGTTTATATGTTTTCAATTGCATTCTTTTAGAACGTGAGCCACTTTTAGTCCTAAGTTTGAGAAAAAAGCAGGATACAAATAATAGCAGATAAAAAATATACAGAGAGATGTGTCCAAAATAGTATTAAACTGTCTAAAACACTTAGACTTTTCAAAATATTGATTTACAAGCAAAAATAAAAGCAGTCGAGGACACTAAAAACCCTCGTTCTTGTAAAACAATCAAAGAACAGGCTTTTAACGATACTTTTATAACAGTTTTGTTTATCAGTGTCTTTTAATCTACTTTTAATGCAAATCTGTTTTAATATTGCAATTTGTTTTACTGTTTTTTTTAACATTGTAACATTTTTGTGGTTTTATTAATCCCTGGTTTTAATCTTTTGAGTTGTCTTAGGAAAGTCCTAATTTGGGGGAAAATTGGGATACAGAGTTGATCAATTAAATATTAAATAAGATTACTATTTTAAAGACTTAATAAATATTACTCAAAACAACTATTACTATGTTTTCATTAAGCACTGTCTCAGAGGTTGGTAGGCTGTCGTCTTTCCTCGGAGAGTTTTAACAGAAGTTGGATAGCTGTGTTTCGGGGATGCTGTGGGTTCCTGCACTGGATATGGTGGCCCTGTGGGTCACTTTCAGGCTAATGATTGTTCTAATTTCTTTAAGATACTATTTAGCCAAAAATATTGTAATAAATCCAGCTTATGTTTCTGTACACCCTCTCCAGAAATGCTAGGGAAGGCTGTGTGGAAACAGAAATCGGTGCTGAGCATGGTGCTCTATCCAATGTCCATTCCTGCATCAGGCTTCTGGAGATTCCAGGGTTATGTTTTTAGCACAGTTTACACTGTGTGAAAGACTTTTGACACCTATATATCTTACGCTATATTTCCTCTTTTACTGTGTTCCATCACAGTCACTGCATTCTGACAGGGACATTTTTCTTAATGCTCATGTCAGTTAAGTATGGCAAAGAGGACACAGAGATGAGTTCTAGTTACTCTCAGTAGGCTGATGTGGTCCAAAGGAAGAATGAAGCAGATACAAGTGAGCTGCCAGATCCCAAACACTGTGACCATTCTATGCAAAAGAACTGCAGGTGCTGTTTTATTTTTAAGAATACCACAGAACAGGTGTGGTTCTTGCAATTGACCAAGGGCAGGCTCTTTTGGAATAAGTGTGCCCACTGAGTAAAGGAAAGGAAGTGGAACCACCAGGGTGGTCAACCATAGAAATACGTTTAACCAGTCTGCCCACAACACAACTGACATGGGAAGGAGGTACATCAGGGAGTCCTCCTACTGAGATGCTACTGAGGTAATATACCAGTGGGGCCTGAGAGTTATCGTTTAGAGTTGCCAGATATGCAAGTGTTGTCATAAATGTATGGGACAATCCCATACAAGGTGTAAGACCTTTTGCACTGTGCAAAAATGCAGGGAATCCAGTTGCAGTTCCCAATGTTGCCATCAATCTCAATCAAGAGTGCTTTCAGAGGGACAGCTTCTGGTACTATCAATCAAAAGAAGGATTCCTATCTGACTTACTGTGCAGAGGATAGTCCGTTAGTCAGCTTTTCAAAAGAGTAAGGCCAATCCATTATTCAAAGGTGCCCTCAACCTGAAGGGATATCTTTCCCAGATTCTTTTTCATACTGCAGTTATAGGACTCTGATACCAGCTCAATTGCCATAGTTCCATTCAGTGGAATCCTGGGATTTGTAGTTCTATGAAGCATTTAGAATTCTGTGCCAGAGAGCCATCGTGCCTCATGGAACTGCAATTGCCAGGATTTTGTAGGCTGTACCTGTGACGATTAAAGTTCTCAAATTGCTATATTTGGATAGAGTAAAAGAGAGCCAAGTCAGGAGATGTAAGACTATAACAAGACTTTAACTCAACAGTTGGCATCTGGATAGGAGACTAAGGACACACAGGGGTAACTTAGTCATAATTTTCCCCCACTGTCATAAAATGTATTTCTGCTTAGATTATAGTAATAAGAGCACCTATGCATATAAATTGCCATGTGCACAACCTCAGCATGCTATGCCCCCAGTTCAAAAAAACTTTTAGTGAGAATCCAAGAAATCCCTATTAAATAACACAAACAGAGCTTTCTAACAGAGGGGACGCAGAGGCAACAATTGTCAATACTCAGCAAAAATGAAGGAGCTATCCTGTGAGAGTCCATGCTTCTTTGGACCAGTCTGGGTAAGCCCAGAGGTAAGACAAATAAAATGAAATAATAAAATGAAGTTCTGAGCCCCTGTTTACCACTCCCCCTGTATTACTTCTGTTTATTTGTTTTTTTCCTGTGTGTTTTTTTTTTTTAAGCATCTGCCTAGAAACAGAAAAGAGTAACCGAAACTTTGTTCTCAAAGGGGAAAAACGGACCATGGTCGCAAGGACATATTTTTAACAATACACTTGAAGGCAAGTAAAGCACCTTTGCAATAGGCTGTAAAGAGCACCCTGAAATCTTTGTATAAAATGATGTCTAGGGAAAATCACTAGTTAAAAGAAAACACTACACGCAAATGATTTTGCTGAGTTACCAGAGCTGGAGTGTGGTGGTTGGGCAAAAGAATCTGGAAATTAGGACCAGAGTAATGAAAAACATACCATGTGTGAACACTATAGCTTCCTATGGCGTCTTTAAAAGACCCCGCAAAATTAACAAATTATGCTGGCATCCATTTAGGAACATGCAAATGTGTAATGAATGTGTTACGCTAAATACTCAAGACCAAAAAAAATCACCATTGCATGATAGATGTATTCCACAGACAGCAGTAGAAGCAGAGTTAAGCAGACAACATGCCGCTTTGTGCCATGTTTTTGCACTTTGCAATCATACAGTGTGCATCGCTTGTTGCCGTTGTACACTGTGATTGCATTGCATTACATATTATTCATTGTGGGCATGCATCATAGAGTGTATATTGTCCAGCAGCACCTAGCTGTTGACATGTTTTGTTCACTGATGTTGTTCTGTAGGCAAGTTACACAGTGTTTGCTGTTGCCTATCACCACATGTGGATATTGATGCGACTCTGAAGGGGTGTTTGATTGTAGCCTTTGTTACTCCGAGGGAGAAACCCTATCCCGCGGTCTACAATTTTGATATTGAAATATGATTCTGTGTGCCAGAGAGGTCACCAGATGGGCACATAGGCAGCAATGGTCAAAGATTGAAAACCAGGTCAGGTCAGTAAAATCCCCAGTCACGTAGCCCCAGGAGACCTCAAGATGTGTAAACCCACAATAGACAAAGGGTCCTCAGCCCTGAGAAGCTGACTTGAGGGGATTAGCGTGTCTGCCTCAAGTTGAGCAAATATTCCATCGGATGAGGACTATTTACATGAAGTCACACAGCCGAAGATCCTGAGACTTTGGCAACACCTTGCAATCTCATCACACAAAGGAAATTACCATGTTGGAGCTTTGTTATCGCTCCAACACCCATTGTTCTCCCCCAGAAAGGATTAGTCCTCCAGGTACCTTTTCCCCTACAAATAGTCCCAGTTTTTGAGCAGTTCTTTGGATCACCTCTGGTCATCCCAGCAGACCGTTTCTCTGTCCATTGAGTGATCCCCTCAGCCCTCTCTGTGCTGAGCCCCATTTCTCTGCTGTTTTTCCTGGACCAAGGACTTCAGGAAAAGGTGCAGTATTACCCCAGCTACAGCCCCTTCAATATTCCCCTATGCAGTTTCCTCTCTTTTGCTTCTTAATAAATCTTGAGTGAGTGTGTGAGTGATTGCATTGGTGCGTGAGGCTTTCATTCAATAAAATCATTTATTGGACATTTTTGTTCGGTTTTTGGCTTGGCCTGACCCCAGAAAAACTGAGTAAAAAGACCCCACTAGGTTACCCTGCCTCTCGCATTGCTATTGCTCGTGCTCTGGCTAGTTTCCATTTCCCATCAAATGGAGCACATTGAGATGCCCCCCAAGGGACCTCAGAAATCAGGGTAATACCTTTGTACATCATAAATCAGGGGGGACAGCTACAGTGGATCTGAGGGCCAGTTCTCTGCTCCTAGGACCCTCTTGGGGAGGAGGGGTGTCACATGGCCTGTCAAATTTGCCCCAGACAAAGAAAAAAACCTAGAAGGGGATGAAACTCCACCTCTGACTTTGATATCAGTTCAGGTGTTTGTTCCAAAATACAGATGGGCCCTGTAATGTGTTTAAAAGGTGAATTGTTGCTTCCAGGAGTGGCATTTATATTATAGATTTGTTTAATTTATATCCTGGCTTTCACTTAAGGCAGCTCACATCATAAATTAGAACAAAATGCCTCTTAAAAAAAACTAATAATAAAAGGTTAAAAAACAATTCAGTTAGTAAATACCATATTGAAATATGTCTACTTTAAAACCATGTAAAATCATTTAGAAACATGACAGTAACAATACAAATATCAGCACAGACATTCTGTTTAAACATCTTACTGCATAGCCAATTAGTCAACCAAATGCTTGTTCAATTTTAAAAAAATAGTATTTACCTGCTGGTGGAAAGATTGCAGGGAGTAATTCATTTTTCTCTTATTTTTGGGGATGAGAAAAAGGACCAATTGGAGGGAATCTGTGGGAGCGAGGGCCACTAAACAGCCTTTGGAGGCCTTTTGTGGCCCTAGGACTGAGCTTTGCCTGCCCCGGCACAAACTTTCATTGGACTTCAGCACCCTTCATCGGCATTACTCATGAATCTGATGAAGAATATATTTGTATATATTACGTTACATGTGGTGCAACACCGGGAGTGTGGACATTACTGTCGGGAGAAAAAGAAACGCAGAAAGTATTGTTGGTGACATTAGCATTGCCTAGTCACAAAGCTCTTGCCGGTAATAAGAACGTCCTGATATGAAGCCGGTTAGTGCTTATCAGGCAAGATCTTACAATCATGAGTGTATCATAAATCTCCATACAAGTTATACATTTATCGTGCAATGCAACTGTTGTGTTGAAAGGCATTGTTGTGCAACTGGACCAGGACACCAAATGTACAACCAGAGGCATGGATGCAACCATGCACAGTGATAACACCTGATAAATCCTTGAACAGAATGCATACGTTCTGCATCAGACAAAAATGTCCAATTGCTTCTATGAGTGAACTTATGTATATATAAGACACCAACAAGGTTCCAGCCATAGTATGATAAGAAACCTTTATCATGATTCGCCTCTCTGATGATAAAATGAAATCTTCTTACAAATTGGAACCTCCCCAGTGGCAGCTCCCATGCTATTGAAAGTGAATCTACCCCCAATTTTTTATCTAAACATGAAAGTAGCTATCCAGAGTCCTACTTCCTACCCCAAAAAGAGGTTCAGCGTCACAGATATCTCTTTTAAAGTTTGGATTAAAACCCAGAGAAGATTCACTACTTCACTGACAGAGGAGCTACCAGCCTTCACTTCTCCTCCCCATAAATAACACTACTCAAAGAGGCAGATCTAGCAACAGAGCACAGTGTCCACCATCAAGACCCTCCAGCAGTGTAACGGTAATCTTTAAAGTGTGGGCACTCATATTGATGGTCCCCATAGCTGCTTCCTCCTCCTGCAGAGTCCAAAAACCCAGGCAGCTCCATTGATCCTGATAACAATCCTATTCCAGCTGCTTTCGTATCCACAAGGAGCAGATCTTTTGTAAAGCTATGGAGCCTTAATTCAGGACTAAGTCACCATCAAGACTAAGCCACTACAAAATGGTTTACATGGCAGGGTCCATGCTCAGCCATGCAGCACATGGCTGAACTTTAAGTACCTGCTTTGCTGGACTGTGTGCCTATTCACTCCCTATATCAATTGCACAGGAGTACTATGCACATGATTGCCATCTCTGGAGGTGTCAGTGGCTCTTCCTGGGTGGCAAGGGGTTGGAATAAATGGCCCTTGTGGTCCCTTCCAGCTCTTAAGATTTATGATTCTATAATTCTATCCATAGAATACATTTGGAGGAAAGGTGTTCTCCTTTTGGCTTGGCCTTGTTTTTGTTTTAAAATGCATTATTTACTGCTGCAGTTTCTTCCCCTACTTTTGCAGAATTCTTCCTCTTCCATGTGTTATTCCCAAAGCAAGTGGCACAAGACAACCAGAGTTCATTATTGGAGGAAACAAGTGAGATCTACATCAAAATGGAACAGTTTGCCAAGTGCTCCTATTCAGGATATTCATTTCAGTCCCCCTCTCCAACCCAGATTTCCACCCCACCCCAGTTGGTCAGCAGTCTGTGCCAAATGAGCACCCAGTTTTTTCAGGGGAAAAAGTAAAGTCAGAGGAAGGTTCTTTTCCTCCCTGTTCCCCTCCCAATCTGTTTTCTGTAACACTTTGCCTGATGGAGATTGCAAATTTTTCAGTATTTTTAGTGCCTTTTGAGTTGGCCTAATAAAGGCATTACACTCTTCTGGATCTTGGAAAGAGTCTGGAGAGGGTCTAATAAATGATCTGGAAAGGGTCTAATAAACCACACTTAGCCTCATGATGCTATAAGAAATTATGTGGCCACTATATAGCAGAGAGGTTCATATACCATCTTCAGCAGAAACTGGAAAAGTTACTTTTTGGACTAAAACTTTTAGAATCCCTCAACCAGCTCTGTTGGTGGCTTGCTAACTGGAGGATTCTGAGAACTGTAGTCCAAAATATAACTTTCCCAGGCTTTGATCTGCACTTATTTTGGAGACTTTGCAAGCCAGGTTGATTCAGTGCTACATGATATCTTTTCTTAAAGGTGCTGAAAAGGTCTCTGAACAATAAGCTCTTCCCACTCATTGTCGGATAATATGAACTCATTAATGTGGGAATACTCAGGACTGAAATATCTGTCAAGATGCATGGCATGGCCCCTGTCATATATATGCATTATTACACGTATTAGTATAGCTGCATTAGCTCAAATAGGACATTGCTCGTTGAAGCACTATCATTTATCCATTGTTATAAGCTAGAATCATAGAATCATAGAAATGTATTGGAAGAGACCACACGGGCCATCCAGTCCAACCCCCTGCCATGCAGGAACACCCTCAAAGCACTCCCGACAGATGGCCATCCAGACTCTGCTTAAAAACCTCCAAAGAAGAAGACTCCACTACATTCTGAGGCAGCAGATTCCACTGCTGGACAGCCCTGACTGTCAGGAAGTTCTTCCTGAGGTTCAGGTGGAACCTTCTTTCCTGCAACTTGAATCCATTGCTCCTTGTCCTGGTCTCTGGAGCAGCAGAAAACAAGCCTTCTCCCTCCTCTACATGGCATCCCTTCAAATATTTAAACATGGCTATCATGTCACCTCTTAACCTTCTCTTCTGCAGACTAAACATACCCAGTTCTCTATCCTCATAGGGCATGGCTTCCAGGCCCCTCACCATTTTGGTCACCCTCCTCTGGACTTGCTCCAGCTTGACCATGTCCTTCTTGAATTGGGGTTTCCAGAACTGATGAGGTCTAACCAAAGCAGAGTGGAGTGGTACCAGTACTTCCCTCGAGGTACTTGCAGCTATGTCTCTTCTGGGGACTCCTAAAGTATCCCAGGGTTCCCAAATGGTTAATTGCTGTATTGTTCATTGTCACCTTGTATCCAACCAGAAAGAAGAGGATCCAAGGATGGGGAGGGAGTGGAATAGCAAGGAAGTGTTATGAGAACAGACCATGCAAGATAAAGGTACAGGACCTTGCTCTAGCTCCCAGGATGAAAGACATGTAAATAATGAAAGACATGGGGAAATGGTTATGTTGGTAGGGTTATTTGACAGTTATGACTTTTAACGAATCCTTGATGCGCATGCCTAAATTTGTATGACAAGGTAGAAAACCTTTAGGTGCTTGCTTTTCTTAATAAACACTTCTGTTCAAAACTCTGAGCAAATTTTTGAGAGCAAGTTAGCCAGCACATGATAGTATCACAGAGTATATCCACATTGTACAACCATAGCAGTTGGATACCACACTCACTGCCACAGCTTTAACCTATGGAATCGAGGGAGTTGTAGTTTGCTAGTACTTAGAATGATCTAATCCATTCCCCTGAACTGCAGTTCTCTGGCAGAGAATTCTAAGTATTTCACACAACTACATACACAAGGATTCCATAGAATGGACCCCCATCAGTTAAAGTGGTGTCAAAGTGCTACAATTGTGCAGTCTGGATTCACCCATAGTTAGTCATTAGAGGGTGATTCTACCTTGCCCTACAACAAAGGAGCTTATAAGTAAAATGAATGCAAACCAATTAAAACAATTTAAAGGAATAGAAATAATTCAAATAAACAAAAAATATTAGAAACATTCTTCCAAACTGACTTGTTTTATTATAGCTGTTTTCCCATATATACTAGCATGTTGTAGAATTAAGTCTGGGTTCCTCTCTTTGTAATTTGAAAAAAATACTAATAGAAACTGTTTTTTTAAATAATTTTATTCAAATTTCAACACATAAAACAAACAATAATTTTTACAATGTTACATGTAGTGTTATTCCTCCTTCCTTTCCTTTCTGGATTACAATTGTTGATGTTCCCTCTATTTATTATAGCACGTATCGCAATCAAATGTTAATAATCTATAATTTGTTAGTTCCTGCTATATATCTCTACTTTACTCGCTTCATGATATTCCATTAACTGTTAGCTGTATAATAATTGTTATCATGAAAAATGTAATACCTCCGTCTACCCCAAACCCAAATCTGTAACAATCCTCCACTAGAAACTGTTTTTTTAAAGGGGGGATCATTGTAATCTTGCCCCCGCCAGCAGAGTTTCCTGAAGAACAGTTTTTTTCCTCCTTGAATAGTCAACCAGCATTAGCTTGTGGTTTCTTTACATCCGGCTGCACTACACAGCAGTTTGAGCTGATTGTCATCTGTACTGGTCTTTTAGGAAAATCAGTGGACTGTGCTTCCAGGCATCACTTTGGTAGAAGGACACGCTTTAAGGATGAAGAGCTCTTGGGTGTTGTGTGGTTCTCTGGCATTCCTTTGGGGATCAATTCTTGGATCAGGTATGTGATGCTTCTCAAGTAAAGGAAAAAGAATATTTTTTTCAAAAACATAGTCAATCTGTTGTAGCATAAAGGGGAAAAAAGGAGGAGGAGAAAAAGAATCTCGCAGCACTTTTAAGACTGATTTATATTTTACCATGGGCTTTTGTGAGCATCAGTCCATTTCCTCAAGTATGCTGATAAAGTGATATCAAAAGCCAAGATTTTTAAGGATGGTTACATAATTCTGGGAGTAGGATATAATAATGTAATAGGAACCAGAAAGATGAATATTGTGATGAATATTCTTCAAAGAGCTGTCTGAGGTGATACAGGTCTTACAAGTGCTAGTAGTTACATTTTAAAAATGGTCTGTTAGTACTGATGAGTGAAAGCAATAATTCTGCAGACCGAAATCCAGTTTCCTTGGAGTCTAAAACTTCTCTTTCTTTTACTATATGTGCAGTTGTGAGGACTTGTGCATTGACAGATGTAGAGTGCCATGAAACCAGGAACAATATATAGTGGTTTTATAGCACAGTAAGGCAGGCTGTTTTACAAACTAGTCCATCAATTCTTACATAGCAGATCCGGAAAGGACTTTTTAAAAAGAAGGAATGATGGGAGGAGATGCTTCTTCTGCTCTACTAAAATACTCTGAAATAAGGCTGTGACCACATATAAACTAAAAAAAAATGTGCATCACTATTGTTGGGTTTTGAAATAGTAATCACTAAGGTTCTCACTAATGATGAAGTATTTGATTTGTTGTTCATCGGTTAATTTGCTATATTTTCTTCCACTATCCCTCAGATGTGCTGGACTACAACATCCATCATCCCAAGCCAAAATGGAGGTGATGGGAGTTGCAGTGCAGCACACCTGGAAGGCAGGGAAAGCTTGCTATTGTGAGCTGTTTTGGTGCCTTCCCAAACCAAATCTTCTAAAGTAGATTCCTCCTACATTTTTAACTATCAGGTGTTTCAGAGTTAACCAGCACACATACCATGTTTCATATCATTTCTGCTCTAATCAGATTCTTATTAATAATACTTCTTTATGGATTTTCCATGGTTCAAAGTAGCTTGCAGTGCTTATTACATTCATGGATGTAGCCAGATAATGGGACCACATTCAGAGGCCTTATGGCAAAGGACAAAGCCTGACAATAAAGGAACCCTATTCAAGTGATCATGATAAAAGGCAGTTTTATACCAATGACTGAAGGAGAGAGGAGTAGGGAGAGATACAGAGGAGTATTGCCAGCTCTATTCTGATAGGGATCCTGTGTCTCTAATAACTGAACAACAGGCAAAAATTCAGTAGATGATGTCTTCCTTATTGCATCTCTCAGAAAGGATAACCTCATTGATAGTTATCACATTAAAAAAAAAAGAAGATAAACTTGTGGAATATCTGCATCTTAGAACTGTTAAAACACCCATGAGCTCCTTCAGTGGGAAAAACTGACACTCTTCTCTTGGATTAGAAGAAGGGCTCTAGAGAAAAGAAAGGGGAAATAACACTTTGCTTAGCCTGCTGTGCTCTGCTCAGCTAGAAATTGGGTTTTCTGCTAACAGAATTAAAGAAAGCTAAAGCATATGCTTTGTATCAAGAAGACTCTAGGTTTAATCCTTGGCATCTCAAATTCAACTTAATTTCTAGTAGCAGGGCTCGAGTCTGTTCTCTGCCTGAGAAGCTGGAAAGCTGCAACCAGCTGAACAGAAGATATTCAGCTATATGGACCAATGGTCTAAGCACAAGACAACTTCAAATAATAATGTGTATTAATATAACTCTGTGGTCTATCTGAGGTATAATCATCTGAACCTGAGAATGCCACCTGGAAGACCTTGGGTTTCAGTTTCCTTTCTAGCAACCTAAATTTAGCTTCTAATACTTTCCAACTGCAAATCTCAGTATTAATTGGTGTCCACCCATGACATGACAAATGATTGAGTCAGTCTCTTTCACGCTACACACTTAGAACACTTTGATACCCCTTTAACTGTCATGGCTACATGACAGTTGGGATTTGTAATTTTCATGAGGCACTGGACCTCTCTGTCAGAAAAGTCTAAATCATAAAATCACATAATCTTAGGATCAGAGGGAATTTCAAAAGCCATCTAGTTCACCACCCGACCATGCAGGAATACACAACTAAGGCCATTTCTGCACTACACTGTTACAGTGCTATTATTCCACTTTCAACATCCTACAGAATCCTGGGGTTTGCAGTTTAGGGAGCGGGGGCATTTAGAATTCTCAGCCAGCGAGCTCTTTGGCCTCTGGAAACTACAAACCCCAGAATTCCACAGGATGTTGAAAATGGAAAAATAGCACTATAACAGCATAGTGTGGAAAGGGCCTTTGTCTCACCTGAAAGATGTCCATCCAACTTCCATCCAAAGGACGAAAGTTCACCATCCTCTGGGGCAGTCTGTTCCACTGCCAAACTGTTCTTACAGTGAAGAAGTTTTTCATAATATAATTTGAATCCAATCAAATATTTAGAATTCTTTCCCAGGGAACTCTAGTACTTCATGCGACTACAAATCACAGAAATACTTAGAAAGCAATGCCGTAATCCCTAAAAGTCAACATGGATTTTCAGAAATAAGTCATACCAGACTAATCTTATCTCTTTTTATAATAGGATTACAAGCTTGACAGACGAAGGGAATGCTGTAGACATAACATATCTTGATTTCAGTAAGGCCTCTGACAAAATTCCCCGTGACATTCTTGTAAAGAAGCTTATAAAATGCAGGCTGTGCAGGGCTACTGTTAGGTGGATTTGTAATTGGTTGACCGAGCAAACCCAAAGGGTGCTCACCAATGGCTGCTTTTCATCCTGGAGAGAAGTGACTAGTGGGGTGCCATAGAGTTCTGTCCTGGGCCCAGTGCTATTCAACATCTTCATGAATGACTTGGATGAAGGAGTGGAGGGCATGCTGATCAAATTTGCAGATGACACCAAATTGGGAGGTGTTACTAATACCCCAAAGGACTGGATCAAAATTCAAAATGACCTTGACAGATTGGAAAGCTGGGCCAAAGCTAACAAAATGAATTTCAGCAGAGAGAAACGTAAGGTCCTACACTTAGGCAGAAAAAATGGAATGCACAAATATAGGATGAGGGACACGTGGCTGCACAGCAGTACAGGTGAAAGGGATCTAGGAGTCTTGGTAGATTACAAGCTGAGCATGAGTCAGCAGTGTGATGCAGCAACCAAGAAAGCCAACATGATTCTTGGTTGCATCAATAGGAGTATGGTGTCTAGATCAAGGGAGGTAATGGTACAGTCTATTCTGCTTTGGTTAGACCTCAATTCAAGAAGGATATCAACAAGCTGGAACTTGTCCAGAGGAGGGCGACCAAAATGGTGAAGGGTCTCGAAGCCATGCCCTATGACGAATGGCTTAGGGAGCTGGGTATGTTTAGTCTGCAGAAGAGAAGGTTAAGAGGGGACGTGATAGCCATGTTTAAATATTTGAAGAGATGTCCTGTTGGGGAGGGAGCGGGCTTGTTTTTTGCTGCTCCAGAGACCAGGACAAAGAGCAATGGATTCAAGCTGCAGGAAAGGAGATTCCACTTGAACCTCAGGAAGAACTTCCTGATGGTCAGAGCTGTCCAGCAGTGGAATGTGCTGCCTCGGAGTGTGGTGGAGTGTCCTTCTTTGGAGGTTTTTAAGTAGAGGCTGGACGGCCATCTGTTGAGAATGCTTTGATGTGTGTTCGTGCATAGCAGGGGTTTGGACTGGATGGCCCCTGGGGTCTCTTCCAACTCTATGATTCTATGAATTCTTTGGGATGCAGCCAAGGCAGTTAAAGTGGCATTGCTGTTACTGGGTAATATGAAAGTGGCTTGTATCATATGATGATGATTGTGTGATGCATGCGATAACTGTATGTACTCTCAACCTCTGAGAAAATGACACCAAAGGATTTTAATTTGTTTTCGCCTCTTGATCAATACGGTTTCCCATCTTTTTGTTTTAAGCTTTTTATGGGCTGGAACAAGATGAAGAAAAGGTTCTGGTTGACAACAAGTGTCAGTGTGTAAAAGTGACATCAAAATTTGTTCCTTCTAAAGACAATCCTGAAGAAGAAGTCTTGCAGAGAAACATCCGTATCATGTAAGCGGGACTTTGTATTCCTCCTGTCCTTATGCGACTAACGTAGGTACAAACACAGGTGGGGAAAAGAAAGATATCACATGTTCCCTTATTGACTGAGAGAGATGGATTATTCCTCCTTTTTATGCACACTTTCTATGGTTGAGAACTAAGGATAAACAAAACCCCCAGACAAAGAGAGAGCAACTGCACATAGGGGGTAGGGCCATTCAATCCCTTGACTTCTCTATGTGCTTGATTCAATCCAAAGTTACTTCTGATGCAAGCTGAAGTAACTCACTTCAAGTTCTGGGATTCACCCCTCCAAATGGCTAAATTTTAAAGGTTTTCTTTTTTAAGGTTTTGGGGGACTGTGGAGAAGAGGGAGAAGGGAATTTAAACTGAAATTTGGGTGGTTTGGGGTAGTTTTTTTTAAACTGAAAAACAGACCCTTTTCTCATTTTGAGAATGTCTGTGGCCTTTGAGGTTTTATTGGAAAGCTTTGGGGTCCACAAAAAGGCATCTCAGGGGCCACGTGCAATACTTTCTGTAAAGTTGCCCTAGACTTTTGAGCACTCTGAGAGTCTCTCTGTGGCCCGAGATCACTTTAGGTTAGGTCCAGGGTCTGCCTTCTGGTGATCAAATGGATCTCCACCTGATCTGGGGAGATTCTGTCCTATCCTTGAAACCAGAGTTCACCCCAAAGCATTTTCAAGGGGTGTAGTCTCTGAGATCAGAATGAGGAAGTAGGGAAATCCAATGGGCAGCTTTCCATTTGTTGTTCTTGTGTGCCTTCAAGTCATTTCTGATTTATGGAGACCCCATCACAAGGTTTCCTTGCTAAGATTTGTTCAGATGGGTGCCCTTGCCTTCCTTTGAGACAGACTCCAAAATCTAGATCCAATTCACCATCTGTTTCAGAGAGGCAGCCAAATTAATCTTTCTCAACAAGAACAGCAGAGTCTTATCTCACTTAAATTAAAACACCATGAAATTTTTTCAAAGAGATCTAGTTAGAATACCTTTAAGAGATTTTACAATTTAGCTAGAAACCTTTTCAACAAGTAAACTGCTACAGGTACTGTTAATAAACCTGCTCACCTTTCAGCTGTCCAAACAACTTGTTCTATGGTTTTCCCCTTCTAATTATTCTCCTAACTAGTCTAAGATAATACATCCACAGGGACAGCTGATGGCTTTCATGTCAGTGTGGTGGTATATTCATTCCAGATCTAACTCTGAACTGTAAAGGACCTGTCCACAGTACTGAATTTATTTTAGGGATAGGGCTCATCACCTTGCAAGCTTCTTTAAACTTCAGACTAAAACATGGAGCAGATTTGTCCCACACTTTAGTGTACAATCATTTGTACACCAACAGTAAAAGAACTGACCTCAGGGTCAACTATATGGGCTCCCTGTTTGGATCAGCGAAGTCAGGATGGCAAAATGACACAGGAGACCTCCAAAAGGGCTAATACAATTAACTAGTTGTGAATTTTGGCTTGGAGGAAGAAGGTTGGCAGGAAGAGAATAGTGCTGAATAGCAGAGAGAAACAAAACTTAAGGTTGTCCAACTATCATAGACAGTAGTCTTTTGCCATCTAGTCATGACCTTACTGATATTTTGATTCTTGCTAGCATTTTGTCTATGACCATCTCTGTTGTAGTTACATACACATTATTGCCATATACACTGTTTACGCAGACAATTTCTCATTCCAGAGCACTGGAGTTTCTAGTGTACTTCATCTGAATGAACTGGTTTGTTGAATCGTTCTTCTTTTTCTTTTTCTTCTCCAGAGTGCCCCTCACAGCCAGGGAGAACATCTCTGATCCCACCTCACCACTGAGAACCAAATTTGTCTACAAGCTCTCCAAACTGTAAGGACTTCTTTTCATTGTACTTAGGTCCATAAGGCTAAATTGAAAATAAGTGTAGTGTGATAAAATGCATGTTTGTGACTGCAAAAAAAGGTGTCCTATGAGGGGTTGTAGCAGATGCAGTAGTATCATTAGAACTCCTTCACATCTGGCAATGTTCCAGTAAGAGTCATAACGCTGACACAGCCTCCTTCAGGCAGCTTAATAATGCCACATCTCCATGCAATGGCTCTACTTCCCACAAAGCATCCACACCAGTGGTTCTCAGGCAGTGGTCCTCTGGCTATTTTGAACTTCAGCTCCCAGATGCTTCAGCTACCTTGGCCTATGGTCAGGGATCCAGGGAACTGAAGTCCAGAACAGCTGGAGGACAAAGACTGAGAACCATTCATCCGCCCAGCAGTTATTACATCTAATCAGGATATAAAGTAGAGATAAGGAAAGTGTGGATCCCACTTTTGCAGCCTCCAAAGCCTCCTACCAGCCCCCCAAAGTTCCCCCCAACCATTAAAAAAAATAATTCACATGATTTTCAAGCAAAAATTATCCCAAAATTGCACCCTGCCCCCCAAATGCACAAGCCTTCCCCAATTCCCTCAGAACTCCTGCCCCTCCCAGTCAAATATACTCTGTTCTCCCAGTTCCCTTTCCAAAATGACGTAACAAAGTCATTTCCAGTTCTCATTTGGAGGGGAAATAGTGTGTGTGGAGAGGTGCAGTTGGAGGTACAGCCCAGAGTGAGGCTGAAAATTGTCCACCCCACAGGTTCCCACTGCAGGTCTAAAAATAAAGAATGAGAGCAGAATTCTGTGAGATGTGATTAAGGAGCAAAAAAACTGGCTTGGGAGAAATGAAGGAAACAGGATTTTTATCATAGGAATATAGGCATATAAGGACAGGTCTACATACCAAAGAGAGAGCTGGATAAGGAATGAATGAAGAAGGAAGTGAAGTCCTCCTTGAGTGTACCACTCTGCATCAATGATGGGGACAGAATAGGTAAACCAGAAGGGAGACACCTATATTACCCTAATTCTCTGCCTTTACCACTGCTGCGTCGTGTAGGCTTTCTTTGGTTCTTTCTATACAAGTGTTGTTGCATTATTCTCCCTTTCAGACATAATCCTTTCAGAGTTGCAGATGAGCACAGCTGACCTATGGGTCCTTTCTGAGATTTAGTCTGAAATTTAAAGGAGATATCCAAGATGCTGAACCTGTTTGGGGAGTTGAGTTCAGTGCCTTGGACAGCCCCCTTTAAATTTGTTTTGTCTATGGGATGCTTGTTAAATTGCCAGTTCAGAATGGGAACAATCGTTGGGGCTTATGGCTTTCATCTAATTACAAGTTATTTCAATGGGTATTGTCCATTCTGTCCCTGGACTTTACAATGGAAAGACAGTGACATATCAGCAAGTGGCCAGTTGTCAAATGAGGTCAAATTTAGTGACTGAGGAATCAGAGTTAGTCCTAATCATTTTTGAAGATATTCTGGTAGGCAGTTACAATGTTGTAAGCTAGACCTCTGACATGGTAACAAATTCACACTCACTTTTATGATCAGGGCTCTTTTGCCACAACTGCAGGTACCCCTAAAGCCCGTCTTAAAAGCCAGGCAACTGGGCTGAGAGAAGGCGTTCTGCAGCTTTGGCAAGTGGTGTGCTGAAGGATGACATGTTCAGCCCAGTCCCATCAGTGCAATGCAATGAAGGATTGTGACAAGACCCACACAAGATCTTGCTTCTACTTGTACCACAGCTCACTGGTGGAAGGATGGTGGACACATCATCCTTCAGCACCCTGCTTAGCAGTGCCAAAGAATTTCTTGATCTGGTGTGCCTGCCTAGCTTTTAAGGTGGGTTTTAAGAGGTTGGATCAGGAAATGAAGTGTAGTTATGACATTGTAACTACATGTCTAATGCAGAATCTGGGCCGTTGTTGTGTGAGAGAGCCTCAAATGGTGTTCCACAACCACTCAAGTCAGCATGTGTAGGCCCCTCAAAGCCAGGGAAATTATTTTCTGTACATGAGGTAGAAAATCCAACAAGCACCTCTCCTCACTCTTGACTGTGAATATATAATAATACCATACCATGCTGCCTTTTTTGTGAAATCCAAAATCTGCTGCTTGAGGCAGCTGCCTCACTCTGCCTAATGGAATGACCAGTCCTGCAAGACATAGGTGACAAGTAAGCAGAACTTTGTAAATCCTGATACTCTGCATCAGTAACAGGGGAAGAAGAAGAAGGGGTGAATGGACAATCCAAGAAACAACCCATGAGCCAAAATCAGAAAGTAATATTCAAGAGTGCTGTGAAAACCCTTTGGTTAGATCTAATGACTAACATTTTTCCTTTGCTATCTGTGTTCCAGCTGTGAGAAATGTGACTCAGATGCCAATCCAGGAAAACCACCGAATGTTGGGTCAAGCAGTCTATGCAGTGACCCAGAGGAAGCCTGCTACACTTATGACAGGAACAAATGCTACACCGCCTCATGTCTGTTCACCAATGGTGGGAAAACAGAAGTCATTCAGACGGCCTTGACTCCAGAATCCTGCTATGCTGATTAGAGCTAAACCATAATATATGGCCTTATGTGGCAGTTCTATACCAGACAAATCTGTGTTGCTTTTACCCCAGTTCTGGCTAAGTCCAAGTAACCCTTGAAATTTTGGTTTGGTGATAGGCATGAAGAATTCACTGTTAAAAGCCCTAAATATCCCCCTCAGGGCTGTAAGTCCCTTGGGTGAAAGAATTAACCATTTAAGGTGTAGACTTCCTCATATTGACATCAGTGCTTAAAGTAAATAAATAGATCTTTGGATGCATCAGTAGAATGCTTTCCTTCTATTCATTCCTTATCCTGCTGCAGTAATTTCTTCCTCTTCATAACACTGTTCCTTTCTCCTTCACATCGGCATTATTTACAGCCCCTGCTGAGTATGTGTTCTCAATAAATACACAAGTACGCTCCTTTCATTATTTCCTCAGTCACTTCATTGGGGCTGAACAGTACAAACTGGAGAGAGTGCATTGGTTCTCCGGCTGGTTTCGGGGTGATGAAGGTGTAACAGAAAAATAACACTAACAAAGAAAAATATGGCACCTAGAGCTCTGGAGCAACCAGAAGTGGTGATGTTGGCTCTGTGCCCGTCCCCTGCTTAATGCAGAAAGCTCCCCAAGTATTTTTGTCAGCTTCTCTCCAAGGTTTGCATGCCAGGGGATAAAAAATGACCACCACAATCTCCCCATCTATTAATTTCTGTTATTTCCCACCCCATTCCTATCTTCTTTTCCTTGGCATCAGGAAACTATTTGATTATAATCAATTGGCCTTGGAGGAAAAAGGACTCTCTTTTTTTTTTTTTTTGTAATAATCAATTTATTTAGAAGTATATCTGCTAACATCAGATATTTATTTATTTACAAATATTTATAATGGATCCAAAAATTTCAAAGCAGTGTACAACAATGGGAAATATAAAATGTGCACAATGGTCAAACACACAATACCTCAAATGACATACAGTATTTGTATGATCCATGAAAAGATATTCTGCTGGACTATACAATAAAGATATGGCTAGCTTTCAAAATGTATCTAAAACTAAGAACAGTTTCTAAAAGATGTCATGGAATTTCCAACATATCACTGAGATGCAGCTGCCAACAAATACATAGGCATTGCTTGTTCAATAGCATAATCAATCTCAGCTCCCCAAAATATTTTCTCAAAACCATTACTGGAAATTGTTGAGTGAACAGGGTGCAAAAAAGGAAGAAAGGAATGGGGTGAAAAAGATTTATCCCCACATTTCTTATAGGCCCTTGACCAAATTATAACTCAGCTTCTTGCAAAGAGTGTCTTTGATGGGCTTTTAAGAAAAACAACTTAAATTTATTGCACTCTTCATGCCTTTGATCTGCATGTAAGATTTATCACTGCCATAAAGATGATAAAGCTGCCATCAGCAATCTGTAAATCTTGATTTATCCATCCCATCAGAACTGTTTTAGCACCTTTTTTCTACACTACATTTTGTGAGGTAGAAAATAACTGAGCAGTTAGATGATAGATGAGCAGAGTGCAGCCCTCCAAATCCTGCTGATCTGCAACTCCTGTCAACCTTAGTAAACTATGTGTGGCTGGCATTCACAAAGCCACTTACAAATACGTAACCTAGAGTTACGCATTCTTGACTATTTCATATTCACCATCACTGATGTTCCGTAAATCCAGCTGGTAACACTTGGTAGACTATGAAACAAATGTAATAATAATGATTGGAATTCACTTCTGAATTTACATCGTAAGGGAATTTATGTCTGCAGGAAATAGAACTGAGCAGTTTTGCAATGTCTGTATTCAGCAAACAGCTGCTCTTGCAGTACTATGCAGGGGAGCCAACAAAGTGATAGCTGTGCATTAGGACTGATACGCAACAAGACCCAATGCGCAAGGAATCAATGTGTAACAGGACTTTAGTATGCATGGATATATCTTTACACTTGAGGATCTATCTAATTTCTTCACACCTGTCCTTCCAACTACTAATTTTCTTCTGATTCTTAACCACAGTCTCCATTTTGACTTATGACTAATCCAAGGTATAGAAAGTCTATACTATACTTGACTATTTCAGTCTCTTCATCAACCATTTTAGAGTTATCTAAATCATTCGTGGCCATTATTTTTGTTTTCTTGATGCTCAGTTTAACCTGCTTTTGCACTTTCTTCCTTGATTTCCTTAATAGTTGTTCCAAGTCTTTGCTGTTTTCTGCTATTGATGAGAGATGATAATATGATGATTTCAAATGCGATTAAAAAGTATTTGACCCTGTAGAGCCCTGGCTCTATTACACCACTGGCAAAGTGTCCTTTGGAGACCACTTCTCCATGCAGGCAGTCTCTGTGGCTGCTTCACCCAGAATGCCTCACTCTGAGATAGGACTCCAACAAGGTATTAATAGGTGAGCTCACATGCACTGATATGGTTATGAAAGCCTCACCAACCAATGAAGGAGAAGAAGAAATGGAAGAGGTGGATCATTCTGCTTCCAGCAGTGTAACATCTGCCACCAGCCACGGTCCAATACAAATATATCTGGAGGTGCACCTCAAGCAGCTAAACCAACTGTACCTGGGAGCAACTCCTCAGTTAAGGCTCTAGGCTAAGACATGGCAAGCTCAGATTTCCTTCAGCCTTGACAGATTCCAATTTTTTATATTAATTCATTGAAGCTGATAAAGAATCTTCTTTGACTGAGCTCCTCGCACCTCTAAAATTCTTTCATGGTGCTCCTCAAAACTCCCACTTTTTGTCCAGTTGCATCTTGTACAGCTAGCATCTGCCTCAGGAACTGAACCAAAAGGTAAATGTCAGCATATTTTGAAAAGGAGTTCTTCCATATGCAATGGACTAGGGTGGAGGCTAGTTTGGGCTCTCAAGAGGTTCTCAGATTTCAGCTCCCAGAAGCACTAGCTGCCAGGGACAACAATAAGGGACTGTGGGAACAGCATCCCAAAATCTCTGGCTTTCCAAGCTCTACTCTGGTCCACTGTGACTCCAGCCCTTACTCTCTTGGTGGAGGATGATGGGAGATTTATAGACATTATATTAAAGAAGAAAGTGTCCCTGAGCCAGTGAGTGACTTCCATGGCCATTTCCGCACTACAGTGTTAAACTGCTGCTATTCCACTTTCAACGCCCTGTGGAATTCTGGGGTTTGTAGTTTACTGAGACCAAAGAGCTCTTTGGTTGAGAATTCAAAGTGCCCTTCCCTAAACTACAAACCCCAAAATTCCATAGGAGGTTGATAGTGGAATAGCAGCACTTTAACACTGTAGTGTGGAAATGGTAAGTGTCATTGGAGTGGTGAATCTGGTTTGGGTTTCAGCTCACCTTAGAAGGAGCCATTCAAGGTGCTGAAAGTGGGTTCAATACTGTGGACGGCTTCTTTAATGTTTGGTCTATTATCCTGAGTGGGTTCTGCTGCACTGGGGTAGCTTCCCAGGGCATTAGCTCTTTTTGGCAGTCATCTTTAGCTGGATTTGCAAGACAAATAAGCTGAATTTCTTGCATTCTTCCCTCTGAGACTAACTTCAGTAAATACAAGGCAAATTCTGTTGCTGAACAGTTTTCTAGTAGCATTTAAACATACATTCTGAAAATATACTCAGGTTGTTTAACTAATTAAGAAATGGTTTGGAGTAGAGGAAGAAATCGGTGGAGGTGGGACTTACCATCTTAGAAGAGAAGAAAAGAAGGGAAGGAGAATTCTCTACATGATCGAAGACTCATAGGTTCCAGGAAATTCTGGGGTCCCATGGTCTTGCTGCCTAGATACATTGATTGTTGCTCACCATGCTTACCTCTGGAATCTGGTAGCCTTTCCTTTCAAGGAATTCCTTGAAAGCATGAATTCCATGAAGCTGTGTGATCTCAGCATCCTACAAAGATCAGAATGGGTAAGGTCCACCTTTGAGCAACTTTCCCAAACCTGGTGCTCTTCAGATATGTTGGCCTAGAGCTCCAATTTTCCTCAGTCACCATGTGCAATCAAGTGGTGGGCATTTTTCTCAAATACATTTGGAGTGCACTAAGATAGAGAAGGTTGCATTGAAGATCATCCCTTCACACACACACGCTATCCACTTGCCCCCCCATCCCCTCATCACCCTTTGTTTCTCTTTCAGTGGAGGCATGGGTCTCAATGTTCCCATTAAGTACTATGGGAGAAAGTAAATGGGACACAATTTGGGATACACAAGAGTGAAAGATCTGTTTGCTTCTCAGCTCTAGCACAGAAGCAGATTTCACCCCAACCTACTCCACTGGTGTTCCCAATTGAATCTCTTTACTTTCATCAATAGAATTATTCTAATTCCTTCCTTTGGGAACATGGCAATTGTGGCAGTTGGAGTTGAACTTTATGGCAGCACAGACCAAAATAAAACATGTCAAGTTCATATATACTGTAAGGAGTGATTGTTGAAACTGCTGCCTGGGTAGAAGCAGGAGTCAGAACATTGCTCCCCATGCCCCTATTTCTCTCTATCTTCTATTTTGTCCTCTCTCAGTTGGGTATTACCTCCAAAGTGTGTGTGTGTGTATGTTTATGTGCCTTCAAGTTGCTTGTCAACTTATGGCAACTCCGTGAATTACATAGGGTTTTCTTGGGCAAGGAATACTCAAGAGGTGGTTTTGCCAGTTCCTTTCTCTGAAATATAGACCATAGCACCTGGTATTCATTGGCAATCTCCCACCCAAGTATTAATATACACATGAATAATTACAGCATATGTACAGTTGTGGCAACTTTAACTGGGATGGTCCATCCTGTGGAATCCTGGGTTTTGTATTCACTCAGACACTTGCCAGAGTTCTCTGTCAGAGATAACTCTGGTATTAAAGTCCAAAGGAGTGCACTGGAGCTCTCTAGCTGTGTATTCTAACACTGCACCAAACTACAAATCCCAGAATTTTTCAGGATGAAGCCAGGACAATGTGGTATCAAACTGATCCAAATGCACAATGGGGATACACTTAGAGCTCTTCCAAGGGGGAAACAGCTGAACTGAAGGTGTTTTGGGGAGGGCAGAAATGCAGGCAAGGGAAGGATGTGGTACCACCTCCCATCTGCCTCCTTGCACTTGAAATCACACATGCACACGCACATCCACAATGAACTCTTAACAGGACTCTGGCATGATTGTGACAAGTATACTTTTTGGAGTTGCTCAACCCCTGTCGGCCTATCTACATAGTACAAAGTGGCCTGGCCCCCACTGGCATGAGTATTACAGGAAAGGGTATTTATTTCATTTCCTTTCTGTCCAACCTTTCTCCTGGCCTAGGACTCAAAGCAGTATACAGGACTAAATTACGGGAAAGGAGAAAAACAGATAATAATAAAGTTAACACACAATTAATCAGATTATCATATTAAAAAGACATGAAATCTTTTAAAGCGTAAAATCATTTAAAAACATAACACTAAGAGAAAAAATACAGCATGCACACACACATAATTAAATGGCTCCCCATGACTAATAAATCATTAAATGCCTGTTTAAACATAAAGATCTTAGCCTACTGGCAAAAAGAGAGCAGAGAGGGGCCAGCCTTGCCTTGTGTGGCAGGGAATTCCTCAGGTTAGGAGCAGCCAAGATGGCTTTCTTTCATGTCCCCACCAGACTATGGAACTGAAAGGAAGCCACAGCTGAGCTATTTGGCTAATGGGTGAGCAAACTTGGCATCCATTTTCTGCTCCTGTTTCATCCATCAAGGCATATCCAGAAAAGGCACTCCAGAAAAGGCGTTTGCTGTTCCATCACCCTGCTTGCTTCCTCATTAATTCTGGAAAGGCTTTCCGTTGGCAATGTTTTCTCTCTCATAACCCTCCCTTCTTTTGTCACCACTTCCTCCCTCCCTTTTCTTACTGTGGAAAATCCATTTTGAAAGACAGAGCAGCTGAACAGTAATAATGTGAGCAGATCTCTATAAGAAAACGTCCCTTGGGCCAACTGAGTTAATGTGTCACACGTTATTCTAGTTACTAGCATGTTTAATTTTCAGTGCAAGGTCTTTCACCTAGGAAAAGAGACTCTGCTAGGTAACTGGGAATACCTTGTCATCAAACATCTTTCTTGAATTCTGGATGCCCGCATCCTTCGATCTGGGGTCTTCTAAAGGCTCATTCCCTTTCTGCTTTTTCCAAGTCTTTGGGTCCAAGTACCAGGCACCATATCTGATCTTCTCCCCCCTAGGCTGGCAAAATTCCTGTCAATAACAACATCAACGAAAAGAATAACAATAGCTGCAGCAAATCATTTCTAATTGCATTTTATCTCCTCCTGAACTTTGCATGGGAAATCCTTCAAAGACTGAAGGATTCTAACGTCTGTTTCATAGAATCATAAAGTCGGAAGGGGGCCCATGGGCTATCAGCTCCAACCCTCTGATCAATGCAGGAAATCCAGCTAAAGCATCCCTAGCAGGTAACTGTCCAGCCTCTTTTTGAGAGTGTCCAGAGAAAAAGACCCCCCCCCAGGCAAGTGGTTCCATTACCAGACTGCCCTTATTGGCAAGAAGTTCCTGCTAATGTTCAATCGAAATCTGTCCTCCTGCAACTTCAAACCATTAGACTTGGGCCTAAGCTCTGGGGCAGCAAAGAAAAGTCCTGTCCCCTCATCTCTGTGACAACCCTTGAGGTATTTAAAGAGAGCAATCATGTCACCCTTCAATCTTCTCTTCAGCAACCTGAACATGCCTAGCTCCTTCAACTTTTCCTCATGTTTCATTCTCCATACCTCTTATCATCCTTGTTGCTCTTCTCTGAACCTGCTCCAACTTGTCTATGTCCTTTAAAATGCCAACACAGTGGAGATGGCTTCCATGTCAGTGAGGTGGTGAATCCTCTCCAGGTTTTAGTATGGACTTAGAAGGAGATACACAAGGTGCTGACTTATTTGGGGATAGCATTTTGCAGCTTGGATAGCTTCTTGAAAGTTTAGGCTAAAGTCAAGAGCAGACTCACCACCCCACTGACATGGATGACACCAGCCACCTCCACGTCAGTGGTGAAGAGAAGGGCTGAAGGTCCTGACCACCATGTCTATGTACCTTCAAGTTACCTGTTGACTTATGATGACCCCATGAATTATATAGGGTTTTATTAAGGAACACATAGAGGTTGTTTGCCATTGCCTTGCTCTGAAATTTAGCCTACAGCACCCACTATTCCTTGGTGGTCTCCCATCCAAGTATTAACCAAGCCTGACCCTGCTTAGCTACCAAGAACAGACAGGATCTGGTGCCTTTAGGGTATTTAGGCCCTTTATGACCATTAAAACTCAGCTGAAAAACAGCAAGAACAGGGAGCAATTTGCAGGGGCAGTCTGTAAGGAAGGTGCTTGGCCTTTTCCATAGCTACTTTTTCCCTAAGGTAGTGTCCTCAAGTGAGTGTTTTCATATGTAAATGGAGAAAAACAAATGGAAGTGGGGCTGTGGCAATGTGGAAGAAAAATTAAGCTCTTGCCTGCCCTCCATTCTTTGCTGTTTCTATACTGTAGATCTCCACCTCTCCTCCCATTACTTTGCAGCAGAAAAGTGTGGCCTTTAAAATTTCCAGGTCCAGCAATGCAATCCTCTTTGTAGTTCCAAGCTCTGTCAAAATGTCAGTGAGGGTGGATAACTCTTATAATTATTGCTGAGCGGTGGGTTAACCTCCAGAGCAATCCAGGACTTCTTGCTTCCTAAGGAGGAACAGAAATTGCCCCTTCTCTAGCAAAGCTGAGACACAAAATGCTTGAAGTCAGCCAAGATACCACAACACATAAGTAAGGTTCCTAGATCAGGATTACCCCAGGCCCTCAGATTTCAGCATCCAAACCTGAAGTCTTGGGATGACCCTCTCATGACATATTTTTCAAGGCACACTCTTGCCCTAAGAGTCTCTTGCCATAAGGACTTGAGAAGAGGGTCCAGCCCCTGATATTCAGGGCCAGGTGCTGAGATCTGGGTACCCTTACACATAAAGGAGAAACATTCCTCCCTGGCAGTAAACCTACAATCATTAAAACCAAATAATAATTTGATACCTTTGAGTGACACCCCAAATCTGTTCCCTGGGGCAATTGTCTCACTGTGCCTTGGACTAACTTATGAGGTAGCCAAAGGCTAACCTAGCTGAGGGATTCTGGGAGCTATAATCCACAAAAATAACTTTCTCAAGCTGTGGGTAGAACAAATCCTGAAACTTAGATTCTCAGAGATAAACTTGATCCTTTTTGTACCAAAATGGAGGAGGGCGCACAGCATGGTGTAGTGGTTTGAGAGTTGTACTATGACCCTGGAGATCAGGTTTTAACTCCCAAGGGCAATAAGTATTTTTGTTATATCAGAATATATTGCCAGTGTAGATGTAGATGCAGGATCCTCATTTTTAATTCAGTACAAGAGCCAACATGGTATAGTGCTTTGAGCATTGAAGTACAGCCGTGGAGACCAGGATTCGATTCCCCACTCAGCCATGGAAACCTACTGAGTGACCTTCAGCATGTCACACACTCTCAGCCCAAGAAAGCCCTGAGACAGGTTCACCTTAGGGTTGCCACAAGTTGGAAATGACTTGAAGACACACAACGACAACAGTTGGAATTCTGTTGGCATCTCAAGTATGCATAAGCTCCCCTGCAGAAACAATTGGATATTTTTGTCTGATGTGGAATGTCTGCCTTTAGTTCAAGTTTGCAAAAGTGGACTTGCACACATGATGAAATTGTGCATGTACACTGGGCATGCACTGAACATTGCACATTACATATGGAGCCCCTACTCATTTGGTTGTGCATTCAATTGTACATTTGGTCTCTTGGCTCAGCTGAATAGTAATTGGAGACAGTGGCAGCATCCTTGGAAACGGAGTAATGAATCCACTCAGTGTTCTAGTTTACATAAAACCCTCGTAATAGAG
The DNA here is from genome assembly GCA_948474755.1 of Ctenosaura bakeri. Taxonomy (NCBI): domain Eukaryota; kingdom Metazoa; phylum Chordata; class Lepidosauria; order Squamata; family Iguanidae; genus Ctenosaura; species Ctenosaura bakeri. Next base: position 38,300 of record CAOLHI010004667.1, on the reverse strand, counting down.
TTACCTTACGGTTGTCATAGGTCGGAAGCAACTTGAAGGCACATAACAACAAGAAGAGTTTGTTGGGAATGGTGCTATAACCCATGAGCTCTGGAGCAGGAGAAAAATCACTACTGGAGCCAGGGAACATGGGCATGCACTTATGTTAAAGAAACTGTAATCTCTTCATTTCAAAGAAATGCATGGCTTTAACAATATGTCTTCCCCAAAGTGCCACATACCTAAAAGCCAAGGGTCACATACCTTTGAATGGCTACCTGGCTGAGCAGTGTTTTTCATTGCAGCCTGAAGCGGTGGCCTTCCAACATACGTTCTCAGCTCCGCAGGTAAATCTTTCAGCTCCACAACATTTATAGGAACAGAGGTAGGAAGTTTTGTCTCATATGCTGCATCAAACAGGCTTATAATAGTAGTTTCGTCGATACTATACTTTTCTCCTCCCTAGAAGCATAATTCAAACTGAGCAGGTACTTTCCAATATAGATTTATTTTATACTAAAAGAAAAATCGTACACCTTGCATATATTTTTGCAAATCATGTTTGCAAATAGCCTTAAAGAGCGGTACAGATTGCCTGATAAAATACAACTTAAAAAAATAAATAAATATTGAAGACTCTGAAAAACCAAACCTCATAGGGCTTCAGTTTCACTGGTATATAACCTGTACATGCAGACTGGATTTTATTTAAAAAAAAAATCTCCTCGCCTAAAAAGGAAGAGGTAAGGTGAGTTAGCAAGTCAGGAAAGAGATTCTAACAAGAACATAGATTTTCATTAAACGTCAGGAAGAACTTCTGTTACCAAATCATACACCCCCACACCTTGATATGGTTTAATTGGCAAAATATATTAACTGGCTTTGATATAAAACGTGCCCTGCCGTGGCTGTATGGCTGAGCTGGAGAAGAGGAAAAGACTGACTGAACATGTGTGCTGCGAATTAGATTAGAGAACACCTCTAGGCATAGCCAGGTCATAGTCAGGAAATCACCAGGAAAATCCAGAGATAGTAGGCTTACAGCTAGCCTTAACAACTCTACCTTTTGGACAATAGCATCTGGGAGATTCCCACCAGACTACTGATTGTCTTAACTACTTTTCCTTTGGCCAAGCAAACTCTTTCTTTGTCCTAAAACCTGTCCAACAAGCACCAGGCTATCAGGATGACCATTAGACCTTTCTCACTTAATGCTATGACCACTAGCCCATTCTGGACCTCATTGTCCACACTGGGAACACCACTGTTTTCTTGGTCGCAGAGCCATTCACACCTTTGCCTTCCGGGCAGAAATCAAATATCTAAACCCCTAGTTTGGCCAGGCAACTTGCAGTACACCAATTGCTGGTCGCCACTCTGCTACTCTGATTCCCAATTGTGTACTGTACTTAGATGCAAGCCTAAGCGACGTCGCTGCTTCTTCACTGCTCTTCTAGATCATAGATACCACCCACTATGCCCTGAAATCTCACTATCTTGAAACTTTCTTCAGTTAGCCTTGTGCAATTGCATGACTGTTTGGATCTTGTGTGTGTGATTAATTCCCCCAATAAAACACAATTAAACTTCCTTCTGAATCTCGGCTGGCTCTTCCCTGCAGAAGTACTGGTAAACATTGGTGTAAAAAGATCTTGTTAGGTTACCTCCCCTCTTGTAGGCCTCCTAATTGAGTTAATAATTTCGCACTTCTGCATAGGGGTACCAGCATCACAGGTGGACCCCTGGGTCACCCACATTTTGGGTAACATTTCCTGCCAGGAAGAGTTGTTTGACAATGGAATAGCCTCCCTTGGATGATGGTAGACCCTCCTTCACTGGAAGTATCTAAACAGAGGTTCAATAGCTTTCTCGTAACAATAGATCCCTGCATGGTGGGAAGCTGAATTGGATGTTGCTTGGAGTCCCTTCCAACTTTGTGATTCTATCATTCTCTCAAGAGAGTGCTCTTTGCCTGGCTATATTGCTCCACTGTTCAGTGTAAAACTCCTGAGTTTGTGAGTTGTGCCAGTAAGGACCCAATAACAACCCTGAAAGAAAACCTCATGTGCTGGATCTTGCCAGTAGATTGCAATTGCCTACTCTGGTATATAGAAAGTAGCTACTTCTTCATAGGTTTGAACAAGGACTCAAGCTACCAAGAAGTTATGCACCAATTTACAATTCTGATTTCCAGATTATACAGCACAGTTTTCAGCCACTTAAAATGCACTGGGGGGCACACTGAAATACACATTCTGAGGAGAAACATATGTCTAACTCCTTATTCTCAGAGGAAATAGGTATTTTAAAATGTAAATTCAAATAATATTTACATAAGTACTTCAGGGGAGATTTTAAAATGGCAGATTAAGAGGAATGAGAAACCGAATTAGGGTAGAAATATGAGAAATAGGAATAGGCAGGCTTACTCATCTCTAGGAAAATATTGCCAAGAAAAAAAAAGACAATTCTTATGAGTTCTTTTGCAATTCCATTGCTTGGTCAACATATATATATGAGGAATGAATTGCAGCACGAATACGTAGCAGAATACATTTGAACAAGTTTAAATGAAGGCATTATTTTACTCACCAGAGACTCAAGCCAACTGCAGAGCTCCTTTGTAGCTCGTTTTACATTCTCATTGAGAGGTGGAACATAATTCAGCATGGCCTCCCTTTCTCTTGCTTCTACTTCTTTTTTGGAGAACCAGGTGTAAGGATCTTTGATTTTGGGGTTCCTGCTGTATAGAAGACATGGTCAAAACCCTCTGATTTACACATAAATCCATGCATAGTATGGATTTGCACTCAAAAGTAAACCCTGCTGTGTTCAATGGGACTCATTTCCAAGAAAATCATAGAATCATAGAGTTGGAAGAGACCTTAGGAGCCATCCAGTCCAACCCCCTGCTATGCAGAAACACACATCAAAGCACTCTCAACAGATGATCATCCAGCCTCAGCTTAAAAAGAAAGAGACTCCACCACACTCCATTGAGGCAGCATATTCCACTGCTGGACAGTTCTGACCATCAGGAAGTTCTTCCTGAGGTTCAGGTGGAATCCTCTTTCCTACAGCTTGAATCCATTGCTCCTTGTCCTAGTCTCTGGAGCAGCAGAAAACAAGCTTGCTCCCTCCTTGACATGATGTGAAGTACACATAAGATTGCAGGTTTATTAGCCTCACACTTAGAACATACAAAAGAGCAGTTGTAGACGGATCAAACCAAAGGTCTATCCCACCTTCTCTTCAAACAGGTGCCCATCAGTCGCCTTCTGCCCTGCAGCAATACAGAAGCTCAACAGCGCCAGAGATTGGAAAAGTTACTCTTTTTCACAACCTGGCTAACTGGAGAATTGTGGGAACAACAGTCCAAAAAAGTAACTTTTCCGAGCTCTGAAAAAGAGCAGTCTCCAGTGTCTTCTTCAGCCAGTGATACTTGGAACTTACTGCCTCTGCTAGAAGTAATATATGGGCATTATGACTAGTAGCCATTTATAGCATTATAGGTCATCCTCAAAGTTCATTTAGACCCACCTGGGAGGCAAGATGGCTCAACTACTCAGTTTTCAACTCCTGAAGAGCCCTAGAGGGCCACAAGGTATCATTACGGCTGCCATTTTGGGTGACCAATAATGATATCCCGTCCACATCCTGTAGCCTCTTAGGCCATTTTTGGGGATGGTTAGCTGTTTCAGCCTGGAGAGTTCCCTGAAATGGCATATAACAGCCCCATACATGGAGTTTTAACCCTAAAAAGCTTCTTTTTTTTGTCAAAAATTACTTTTTTCAACCAAAAAGCCACTTTTCAACGGCTTGATAAATCACAAAATTATGCTGAGGAAATTTTCCTATCACTTCTTTCAAATAGTGGGGAACATTTTGCCAGTTAAAGTTGTGATATGTTGGATGGTATTTGCAGGTGCGTGACTAAAGCCATTTCTGCAATATACTGTTATAGTGCTATTATTCCACTTTCAACCTCCTGTGGAATTCTGGAGTTTGTAGTTTACTGAGGCCCAACAGCTCTCTGGCTGAGAATTCTAAAGGCCCCTCCCTAAACTGCAAACCCCAGGATTCCATAGGATGTTGAAAGTGGAATAATAGCACTATAACAGTGTAGTGTGGAAATGGCCTCAGAGTTTATTTTTAAAAACTAGTCTCCACAGACTCCTCAGATGCTCAGCCATTTGCACCCACAAGGTGGCATTCAAGAGCTGTTAGCATGTTTGTGTGTGTCCGTTTTTACCTTGCTCTCTTACAGAATTCAGTATTAAAAATTAAGGAAACTTTAATTTTCCAAAATTAAGAAACCATCTATGTCCTATGTGTATCTTTTTTTTATTTTTTTTATTACTTACATTTGTATCCCATATTTCTTCCCAGTAAGATCAAGGAGACACATGTGGCTACATTGCAGAATACAACAAAATTGTGTTACTGAATTTTAAAGATGCACACCTCTGATGCACACTGAACACTCCTGTTGTGCTCCTATACTTCATAAATGGTATCCAGATGAACATCAAGGATTGCCTTGACATACCTCAGTGCCTATGGGGCATTAGGCCATGGTGCATCAGTCACTCCACTGGCTACCATTGTGCAATAGATGCTCCTATGTTGTAATCTCATGGCAGTTCAGGGATATTGACAAACTGGAATGTATACGGAGGTATCCAATGAACCCACAGAACAACACAGCCACTAGTCTACATAGGGATCATCTTGAGGCCCAAGCACCTGATCCAGGGAAGGATCTTGATAGGAAATGTGGCAAGGTGAGTTGACAGCAGCCCAAGGGTTGGAACTGTAGGGCCTGTCTGGAGAGAAGAGCCTTAGTAGATCACAAGCTAAACATGAGTCAACAGTGTGATGCAACAGCTAAAAAAGCCAATGCAGTTCTAGACTGCATTAACAGGAGTATAGTGCCTAGGTTGAGGGAAGTAATAGTGCCACTGTATTCTGCTTTGATCAGACCTCACCTGGAATGCTGTGTCCAGTTCTGGGCACCACAATTCAAGAAGGATATTGACAACCTAGAATGGGACCAGAAGAGGTTGACCAAAATGGTCAAAGGCCTGGAAACCATACCCTATGAGGAGCAGCTTAGGGAGCTGGGCATGTTTAACCTGGAGAAGAGAAGCTTCAGAGGTGACATGATAGCCATGTTTATATCTTTGAAACAACATCGTATGAAAGATGCAGCAAGCTTGTTTTCTGCTGCTCCGGAAACTAGGACATAGGGCAATGGATTCAAATTACAGGAAAAGAGATTCCACCTAAACAATAGGAAGATCTTCCTGATGGTAAGAATTGTTTGGCAGTGGAATACACTGCTGCCTGGGAGAGTGTTGGAGTCTCCTTCTTTGAGGTTTTCAGACAGAAGGTGGACGACCATCTGTTAGGAGTGCTTTGTTTGTGTATTCCTCCATGGCAGGGTGCTGGGCATGATTGCCCTTGTGGTATCTTCCAACTCTAATTCTAGATCCTGGGTGAATATGGATGTTGTAAAACTACTCAGTTCCGTTTTGCACACACATAAGGCCATTTACAAAGAATACATCTCAAGTAAAATGCCAGCCATCTATAATGGTTAATAATGTATAAACTGAGGATAATACTTCATACATCACACTAGGTCAGTGGTTCTCAACCCTCCTAATGCCGCGACCCCTTAATACAGTTCCTCATGTTGTGGTGACCCCCAACCATAAAATCATTTTTGTTATTTTTTTTAAATTAGTTAGTTAGTTAGTTAGTTAGTTAGTTAGTTATTTCCAGCAGCAAATAGATTGGAAACACTGCCCTAAATCACTGCTCTGGATAGACTTCTACTGTCTAAAAACTGGTAACCCTCCCCCTTTTTTAAGCACAGAAAGCGTCCATCAATGCCAGAATTAAGGCAGTATTTCTAGTTCTGAATGTTGGGTTTCCACAGTTCAAAAAACCAGTCACTCCCAAAGGCAATGCCAAAACAGCCCACATTTTACACGAGGTGCAGGGAGGAAAGGACAGGGAGAGAGGAAAGATGGTGGCGGCATAAGCAGACGCGTTTTGTTTCACTCCCTCCCTCCCTTAAAGGGAGTGCGGACGCTGAACATACAAAAAGCAAGGAATGCAAGACAGTCAGGGCGAAGAACACAACATGTGCATGTGGCAAGCATCAAGGGTCCACGCACAACAGAAGCGAGAGGAGAAAGTCATCCTGGCTATTTCTGCACTAGACTGTTATAGCGCTATTGAAGTAGCCTTGAGCAGCCCCTGTAGGTTGCATTTAAAATGTTTTAGCAAATGGACCAGGATGTATAGAGATATTAAGCAAAGTGTAGCAAATTAGAGACAGTTTGTGCTATGTCGGGAAGAACTGGGACCAACTGCGCAAGTTAGAGATAAGCAGAGCATCTTGTTATGGGAAACAGGAACTGAGTGAAAGGGTACAGAATGTCAAAGTGAGCCTTCATGAAGCGTCATTAGTTTCGTGAGGGAGGGACTGAAAATGTGCAAAGTTGCAGGTTTGGGGAGGAGGGCTAAAGGAAACGAAACTTATGTACTGTTCCTATAAAATATCTGTGTTAACCCATTTCGAGGCTTTTTGGCTTTTTGGGATGACCCAGCCAGAGCCCGCGCGTTAAATAAATTTACTCTTTTTCCAACTCTCTGGTCTCCTTATCTTTGAGTGCCTGCAACACTATGATTCCACTTTCACCATCCTATGGAATCCTGGGGTTTGCAGTTTGAACCCCAGTGCAGGGGTCTCAGAAGCACTGCTCCCATTGGCTGTGAGGCCACCTTCTTTTAAAAGGGGGGGCAGGATTGAGGAGCGGCGACCCCTGTGAAATGATCGTTCGACCCCCAAAGGGGTCCCGACCCCCAGGTTGAGAACCACTGCACTAGGTGCACTCTAGCGAAAGAAAGCTTATGTCACAATAAGGGTTCAGTGGAGTAATTTTAAGTTCATCTACTAGGGAGTAAGAACTAGTGGAACTTACTTCTGAGTAAATATCATTAAGTATGCTGTTGTTTTGGGGTATCCATCCAAAGATGCTGCAGTACCATCATTTCAGTAGGTTATCATTTCAGATAGCTTTTAATCTTTTTTTTTACCAGGTATTACCTAGTACTTACTGATTGGTGAACTTGGACTTGGTTTGTCTGCTTCTTTTGTTTTCCAACCGTAACTTAATTGTAGAGGGAGTTTGATGCTCCTGTTCAACAAAACCTGTATCAACTTCTTCACTAACTGGAAGCATCTCTGGATCCAAAATGCCAACAACCTCCTTGAAAAGCTAAGAATGAAATAACAGAAGACAAAGAGTTACAGAGTGTTCCTGTATTATCAGAGGTGTTTCTTTGAGCATATCTGATGCAGCTGTATTTCAACAGAGCTAGGACAGGTTACCTTATTAGCCTGCCACACCCAGAGCCAGCATGAGGAGAGGTGCTTATGGGATTTTCTGCCTCATGCGTCAAAATTATTTGCCAGACTTTTGCCATTATGCACAATGGTGGGTGCGTTTGTGGGGAGCATCATTTGTTTCTCTGCCTTCAGGCAACACATTGAATTTGCACTGCAGAAACCCAATTGTTGTTCTATCCCACAGAATCCAGATTGGTAAAGCGATGAGGTACTTAGATTAGGGCTGTTGCTCAGAGAAGTGCATACTAGAGCTCTCCAACAGAATGTTTTAAGTACCTCACCAAACTACAAATCCCAGGACTCGATGACAAAGTGAGATCAAACTGCTGTAATTGTGTGGCATAGATATCCTCAAAGTGTCTTCAGGTCAGCCCTGGCTGGAACTTCCTCAGAAACATTCAAGTAAAAAATCAGGACTAAACAAAATGTCACAAACAAAATGAAGTAACAAAATCTAGGAACCTCCCTCCCTCCCTCCCTCCTGAAATACCACATTGAAATTGCCCAGGGCTGAAACAGTAGCATGAAGAGAATTATCTTCTCCTGTTTTGTTGGATTAATTTCAGTTGGTCTGGTTTGGTTAATAGTACAGACAGACAGGACTCTTTTGCTGTACTGCTTTAATCATTTTCACACACACTAGTAAGTCCAGGGCATGGACGGATGTGTAAAGCCAAGGCAGTTGGAAACTCCCAGAGAATTTCCTTATCTATCATTAAAACAACAAAGCATCTAGCAGTGTCTTAAAGAAATCACTGCTTATTCCCCAAATAATAACCATCTGTACATAAACTTGCAGCTAAGGATAATAGTCTGTGCATTTGATAAAGTGATTTCTAAGTCTTGCCACAAGAGTTTATGGAATAATAAACATTATCATCTTTAGCCTGTCACAGTCACAAGACTCTTTATTATTGTTGCTCTGGAGCAGACTAACATACCTGCCTATCAAATAATCTTCCATCTTTCATTTGCTTCTGGAAATGGACTGTCTTAGAAGATCCACTCCCCCTCCTTGCAAAGAGCAGTGGTAACGTGCAGATTAAACCTCACGTTTTGGCAAGATGAGAAAACCAACTCAAGAGTGTGACTTCCTACATGCGTTTCATTGATTATGCTTTGGGGGCAGTCCTGAGCCTTCCCAAAGACATGAACATTTAATCAAGGAAGACAAATAGGTTCCCTTATGCATAGTGTGGTATTTCCACTACCTGTTTTATTATGCATGTTTCAGTTTTGTAACAACTGGCACACTGGCTTTCTCTCATGGGCAGATGAAACCGTGCAGACAACGTGACCTACACAGAATTTTTTTTTTCATATAGTGCATGTATAACATTTGACCTGCTGGATGCATAAAATTGCCAACATTGGGATAGGGAGGAGTAGTCTGGTCTTATGTCCTAAACAACAATTTAACAATCAAAAGAGAATATTTCTCTCTACACCATTTCCGCACTAGCCTGTTATAGCGCAATGATTCCACTTTCAACATCCTCTGGAATCCTGGGGTTTGCAGTTTCGGGAGGGGCTGGCTGGCCCCTCCCGAAACTGCAAACCCCAGGATTCCAGAGGATGTTGAAAGTGGAATCATCACACTATAACAGGCTAGTGTGAAAATGGTCTACAATTTACCTTCTGGTTTCTGCAGAACTAGTCTGCAGTTCCTGTGCCTCTTGTGTCAAAAGGCATAGGAACAGCCCAGACCATCTTTTACTGGTCAATTGACTACTTAATCACATTGAACACAATCCATATTGTTGATAGTGGTTTTGAGTACTGGACTAAGACTCTGGCAGTTGTTGCTGTTCTTAACTGCTATCAAGTTGAGATCTGGCTGACGGTGGAGATAATTGTCATAGATCTACATCTACACAGATATTGTTAAGTGCCATCAAGTTGACTTTGCCTTATGGCGACTGTATGAATGAGAAATCTCCAAGTCAGCTGATCATCAACAGCCCCGCACAGGTGATGCAGATTCAGGGAGGTGACTTCCTTGATAGAGGCCATTTCTGCATGATGTTGCTGAGCTGCTTCTGCAGTGGGATGGTGGCAGTTGGCAGGTTGTGCTTCTGCACAATGTTGCCATCCTGTTGTGAAGCGTTGCACTTGCGAGGTATTTGAAAAATGGAAAAATGGAAAAAATCCATTGTGTGGTGCTCCCATACTTAGCATTGTGTGAAAGCTGCAACCATGCAACTGCAACGCTTCCTGCCCCAGCACAGCAATAACAAGTGCCCGGCTGCACTGCAGAAAGAAGGGGCAGGGCTATCCCGCTCCCTTCCTCAGGGAGTGAGCAGATATAGAGAGCAGCGTTGCTGATGCACTCCCTTCTGGACCTAGATTTGCAGTGCAACAATGCAGAAGAGTTGTCATGCAAAAAGGGCCAGAGACTCGCCATCTTTATTGGGATCTTGCCTCCACTTTCCCAAGTATTACGGTATTTTCTAGTGAGCCATGTCTTCTCACGATATGGGCAACATACAGCAGCCTCAGTTTAGTCATCTTGGCTTCTAGGGAGAGTTCAAGCTTGATTTGCTCCAGGACCCACTTATTTGTTTTCTTTTCTTTTAGCAGTCTGGGTATCAATAGAACTTCTCTCCAGCACCACACTTCAAATGAGTTGATTTTCTTCCTATCAGCTTTCTTTGTTGTCCAGCTTTCACAGTCATACATAGAAATTGGAAATACAATGGCATGGACAATCCTAACTTTACTATTCAGATCCCTACTCAGCCACAGAAACACCTTAGGCAACTCACACACTGCCTCAGCCTAAGAGAAAGACAAAGGCAACCCCCCCCCACTCTAAATCACTATTGCCAAGAAAATGGAAGACAAGACTTCCATACATCGAAGTGAGCTTGAAGGCACAGAATAACAAAGTGCCACTTCTGTTAGATTAAAACTGCAACTCTGTGCACACTTACTAGGGAGATATTGGCCATTTCTGCACTAGACTGCTATAGTGCTATTATCCCACTTTTGACATCCTATGGAATCCTGTGGCCACAGGCCCCTCCCAAAACTGCAAACTCCAGGATTCCATAGGATGTCAAAAGTGGGATAATAGCACTATAACAGTCTAGTAAGGAAATGGCCATTATTCCACCTAAGCACTGTCAGACTAATGCTACACTCCTAAACTTACTTTCCTAAACTTACTTTCTAGGGCATTAGCTCCACTGAACATAATGGGAGCCAGTTCTGAGCAAACATGCATAGCCCTATGCTCTCCTTTCTCAATAGACATGTAAGCTGCACAGTCCAAAATTATGTGTAATTGTAGACAGTTTTCCACTTAGGTGGAGGTTAGGGAGTCCCTTGATGAAATTCATAAGCCTCATTTCTTGGTCTCCCTGCTATTTCTTGACCATCCCATTGGTCGTCCTAAACCAAATCCCCAACTACATTCCTACCCTGTTCAAATTATTTATATTGAATTCCTATCGTGTTGCTGGAATGGAAAACAATAGAGCAGCATTCCTGAGAACCTTCTGCCATAAATATTGTAAAGTATACATATACACTATCCCCCATCATCACTGGTGGGCAACTGTTGCAGATATTGGGGCCACTGTTATGCCCCAGGGCTCCCTGGGGGCTCGTATCAAAAAAAAAACCCCTTCCAACTTGACCAGAAGTACACTTCTGTTAAAAAACCAATGTGACTTTAGGCTGCATCATTAGGTGTATAGCATCTAGGTCAAGGGATGTAATAGTACCACTCAATTCTGCTTTAGTCAGACCTCACCTGGAATACTGTACCCAGTTCTGGGCACCACAATTCATGAAGGACATTGACAAGCTGGAATGTATCCAGAGGAGGGTGATCAAAATGGTCAAAGGCCTGGAAACCATGCCCTGTGGGGAGCAGCTAAGGGAGCTGAGGATGTTTAGCCTGGAGAAGAGAGGTAACATGATAGCCATGTTTAAATATCTGAAGGTATGTCATATGGAAGATAGGACAAGCTTCTTTTCTGCTGCTCCAAAGACTAGGTTACAGACCAAAGGATTCAATTTACAAGAAAAGAGATTCCACCTAAACATGAGGCAGGACTTCCTCATGTTTGACTATGACATACAGTGTCTCAAAATGTGATAGAGTCTTCTTCTTTCAAGGTTTTTAGACAGAGACTAGATGGGCATCTCCCAGGAGTGCTTTAGTTGTGTGTTTCTACATGGCAGGGGGTTGGATTCAATGGCCCTTGCAGTATCTTCCAGCTATATGAGTCTATTCTACCTGGATGCTTCCAGAAGCAGGAATTCTTCCTAATTTTTTGGCCAGGAAAACGTCCGTCTGTGGATTTTGGAATTTTTTTTAATCTTAAGGGCCACATGCCCCCAAGGGTTGCCCACCACAGCCTCCAATCTTGCCTCCAGTTATGCTGCAAAAGTGGGAGGGGGAGCCCATCTGGCAGGATGGTCTTAGCTTTCCCCTCTCCTTTCAACCCATACCCCCTCTTTCTTTTCCTCCTCCCTCTGCTGCCCAAAGGGAAAGAACCAAGAAAAGAAAGCCTGTGGGGGGCACATTATAGTATTTAATGAAACAAATGAATTCCTTCTAACAGCAAAAAAGGCAGAAGAGAAAACAGGCTTTGTTGTAAAATGGGTTTGTGACAACCAGTGATTTTTTTTTTAAAGAAGAACAATGGCTTGGGAATAGAATGTCCTGTCCAGAACACAAAATGTGCCAAAAATCTTAACCTCTTGCTCCCTTTTGGCTGAAATCTGTATTGTACGTTGTTTAGGGGTGGGTGGGTTGGATGCCTCATATGGCAAGAATTCCCTACAGGAATAACCCCTTGTCTCAATTATTGCTTGCAAAGAGGAGATCTAGCAAGGGAAATTCCTCTCGACGTTGGGTTTACTCAAGAGAAACAATCCCCTATTGGCATCGGGGTGAATGTGGGGCATGAAGGCATTCATGCATAATAAATTATAAATTTTCTTAGTGCCTCTCAGACTGAAACTGAAGGTCTCTTTACTAGAAAAGAGATCACATTTGTGATGGCTCCCATGTCAGTGGAGCAGTGAACCTATTCTGAGTTTTGGTCCAAATTTTAAAGGAGCTTTCAAAGGCACTGAGTGGCAGATTCATCATCCTACTCACATGGAAGGCACCAGCTTCCACTGGATAAAATTGACAGAGGTCTGATTGTATTCAGGACAGGAAGAAGCCTCCCCACCCCTAGTGCTTGGAAAGTTACTTTTTGAAAAATTCTTGATACTCATGTTGCTTGAAAACACAGCTCCTGTCAAAATGCCTATGAACCTTGTTAAAAAGTGCCTTTAAAATGTTCTCTTTAAGAATAATGAAAATGTTATGGATTATAGGAGTAGAGCAACTGAGTTCCCACTGCATTCTCACTCTTGTGACTGGTTTACAACCCCATGAGCAAAAAAGAAATGAACTCATCTCAGTAGCTACAGTTCATTACATCCAGGCTTTGCCCCATTATTTCTAGTACTCATTCCTTACAGGTAGGCATGCAAGAATTTTTTATTTGTTACAAAGTCCCACACAATAAACCAGGAGTGTAAATCTTGAGGCCCTCTCGAAATTGTTAGACTACAATTCCCAGCATTCCTCACCATTAACTATGCTGGCTAGGGCTGATTGCAGCTGCAGCAAATGCTGTCCAGAGAGCAGAATACAGTGGTAGGCAATGGCTCCCATGCCAATGGGTGGTGAATCTGTTCAAAGCTTTAGCCCAAATTTTAGAGCAACTATGCAAGATTCTGAACTTATATTGGAGACAGGGTTCAACCTCTTGGATAATGCATTCAGGCTCAGTTCCAGGCTTTAGAACTGCTTTCCCAGAGAGGTTAGACACCCTCCCTGCTATCTTTCCCCAAGCAGCTTAAGATTTTATTTTATTTATTTTATTTTTTTTAAGATTTCAGTGGGCCTTTGAAGCCTGACTGCTCAAAAGGACTGAGTCTTGCAGAACTGTGGAGTACTCTCTCTGTTTTGTATATTTGTTGTTTTTGAGTCATTTTTTAATGGATAGTTTAATTATATTTTTAACTTTTGTATTTGTTATAATTTTAGCTATGTCTCTTTTAACTGTCGCAAGCCACTTTGAATATGAAATCAGGAAAAGGTGGGATATACATAAATTTATTTATCTATTTATTATTAATTATTATTTTCATTATTAATGTTCACATGTGGAGGCCTCCACATGTGGAAGGCCCTATATTTGTAGGTTTGACTTTCACAGATATGATTATTTGCAGGTTTCTCCAACCCCTGCTGCCCTCTCCTCAAGCGCTGCTTTTCCTGGGGAACCTTCCCTCGGTGGCTCTGATCAGGCCATGTAGCCTTTTAAAAACCTGCTTCTGGTCCTCTTCCTCCACCAGCAGCTGCTTGACTTGGGCCATTTCCACACTAGCCTGTTACAGCACGATGATTCCACTTTCAACATCCTCTAGAATCCTGGGGTTTGCAGTTCCGGGAGGGGCCACCTGGCCCCTCCCAAAACTGCAAACCCCAGGATTCCAGAGGATGTTGAAAGTGGAATCATCGCGCTATAACAGGCTAGTGTGGAAATGGCCTGAGTAAAGACAGCTCACAGCCCAATTTCTCAGTGCTACGAACCCTCTCTCAATGCCCCACACACACCCAAGGAATGAGATGAGTAAAAGAGAGAGAGAGAATGTATATGCCCACCGTGCCAATCCATCACCTTTCCTTGACCTGCTTTGGACTCTGGGACCCATGCTCCCCATCATATCTTGACTCCCTTCACACAGACACATCCAGACATTTTGATATGTCCTACTTTTCCACTTTTGTGGCAGTCCTGCACTCCTAACCCTAGCAAATATGGAATGCTGACTGTAGTTTGGTTTATTTTGCATTCATACTAAAACCAGTGAATTTGCCTCCCTACTGAGATGGAAGCCATGACTCTTCTCCAGTTACTGCTGTTGCATGCCGGCAAGTTGACTCCAACTTGTGCCAACCCCATCAGGGGGTTTTCTTGATAACATTTCTTCAGAGGGGGCTTTGTCATCACCTTCCCGTGGGGCTGGGGGAGGAAAACTTACACAAGGTCACTCAATAGATTTCCATAGCTGAGCACAGATTAGAACCCCGATCTCCAGAGTCCTAACCCAGCACTCTGACTGCTACATCACACTTCTTACTTCGGTGGAGAAACCCTATCCCGGGGTCTACAATTTTAATATTAAAATATTATTCTGTGTGCCAGAGAGGTCCCCAGAAGGGGCATGTAAGCAGCAATGGTCAAAAGACTGAAAACCAGGTCAGGCCAGGCCAGTAAAATCCCCAGTCACGTAGCCCTAAGAGACCTCAAGATGTGTAAACCCACAAGAAACAAAGGGTCCTCAGCCCTGAGAAGCTGACTTGAGGGGGATTAGCGTGTCTGCCCCAAGTTGAGCAAATATTTCATCAGGCAAGGACTATTTACATGAAGTCACACCACAAAACACAGCCAAAGATCCTGAGACTTTGGCAACACCTTGCAATCCCATCACGCAAAGGAAATTATCATGGTGGAGCTTCATTATCGCTCCAACACCTATTGTTCTCCCCGAAAAGGATTAGTCCTCCAGGTACTTTTTCCCCTACTTTTGAGTGGTTCCCTATTTTTGAGTGGTTCTTTGGATCACTCCCAGTCATCCCAGCAGACCGTTTCTCTGTCCATTGAATGATCCCCTCAGCCCTCTCCATGCTGAGCCCCACTTCTCTGCTGTTTTTCCCAGACCAAGAACTCTGCTGTTTTTCCTGGACCAAGGACTTCA
Organism: Ctenosaura bakeri; assembly: GCA_948474755.1. Lineage (NCBI taxonomy): Eukaryota > Metazoa > Chordata > Lepidosauria > Squamata > Iguanidae > Ctenosaura > Ctenosaura bakeri. The sequence goes on along the minus strand of CAOLHI010004667.1, from coordinate 23,122 downwards.
GGACAAAGGTGCAGTATCACCCCAGCTACACCTCTTCAATATTCACCTATGCAGTTACCTCTCTTTTATTTCTTAATAGCTCTTGGGTGAGTGTGTGCATGATTGCCTTGGTGCATGAGACATGCATTCAATAAAATCCATTATTTGGCAATTTGGTGTGGTTTTTGACTTGGCCTGACCCTGTAAACACTGGGTAAAAAGACCCCGCTAGATTACCCTGCCTCTTGCATTGCTATTGCTTGTGCTCTGGCTAGTTTCCATTCCCCATCACGTGGAGCACATCGAGGTGTCCCTCAAGGGACCCCAGAAATCAGGGTAACACACTGCCTCTCCAGTTATAGACTCTCAGAAAAGCAAAGAAACCAGCGGAATCCAAGCATTCTTCTGCTTCAGAATTTGTGTTCCCCACCAGCCCAATTCTTAGCCCAAAGAGACAGAATCTCACTCCATTCTAAAAGGTTCCAGATGGCTCCCCAAAATAGCCATCCTTTGCTCAGTCTCCTGTCAACATGCAAGATGATGTGCATGCTCATGAACTAAGTCACTGCCCACGAGACCACAATCATGTAGTTACTGCTGGTGGCTTGACATTAGCATGGTGGTGAACCCACTCTAGGGTTTAGGTACAAACTTAAAGGTGTTACCCAAGATGATAGAGAAGCCTGAGGATGATGGGACTTAGAGTAACATAGAATAGTATAAAGGAATCAAGACTGGGCCTCTACAGCATTTCCCCCAATGCCCTTTGAGTTCCTAGCCTGTTTTGTGATTCACAGCTATTTATAAAACAGACGTTTAAGCTATTGCCTGGAAATTAGGATACCAGCCTTGAGAAGAAGCAGCAGGTTGACCTGGGAGGCATACAGGCATGGAGAAGGGAATTGATAACAAAGGAAACCGTATTGCCAAGCTCCCAGAGTATAGAATGTAAGCAGACCCCACCCATATATAAGAGATGGGTGCTAAGTGACTGATATATTGGGGAAGTTACTATATGACAGGCCCAAGGCACATGCCCCAATACCTGAAGTCCACCAGATCTTAAATGGAAGTGATGTAATTTAATGTGCTAATTCTTTATCCTACGGAAAATAAATATTATGTCTTTCTTTGTTCTAGCACATCTGATTTGTGGAAATATCACCAGATGTCAATCTTTCCTTTAGCCTGGGCCAAATAAAAGATGTGTTTGTTTTTTTTTATCTTGAATTTCCCACTGGTGTGTAACTTATTGGCTTAGTTTCACTCCAAGAAAAACCTGCCATTTGTTACTGTCAAAGATACTGAACCTATTTGAGGGATAGGAGTCAGTGTCTTAGAAAGCTCCTTTAGACTTCAGAGTAAAACCCAGACAAAAACTCATTGCCTGACTTACCTGGAACCCACCAGTCACCTCGGCACTTACACAGATTCTGAGGACATTTCTGCCCTACACAGTTATAATACTATTATTCCACTTTCAACATCCTACAGAATCCTGGGGTTTGCAGTTTAGGGAGGAGTGTTTAGAATTCTCAGCCAGAGAGCTCTTTGGCCTCAGTAAAATACAAGCCACAAAATTCCCCAGGATGCTGAAAGTGGAGTAATAACAGTGTAGTGTGGACATTCCCTGAGATGGCAGAACTATCTGCATAGGTGTCATACCTAGGTGTACAAACCTATTATATAATTCCTCCTTCTTTGTAATAAAATACAAATTTCTGGAGGGACAGTTACCTTACTTAACATGAGCTCTTACTGCTATGAAAAAACACAAAGGCTGGCATCCTTCATTGTTACATGCAACTATGGTGACAGGGCTCCATTGTTGTAGTTATGTCTGATAGTATGCACAATGAAGAACTGGGAAATGACATCTGCCGTGCTCCCTGGGTCACAGGACATGTTAAGAACAGGCATGTGGAGAAACCCTTCAGGGTCCAACCACAACTGCTTCTCTCAATGAACCTGATGACCAGGAGATCACTGTGGGTGTTATTTGCCAATGCCATGATGTGCAATGCCTTGAAAACCCTTCATCTGTGGCACTGCCTGCCAGAAAAGGTAGGTTTGGACTTCATGTTTGGTAATTAATGACCATAAACACAAATCTGGAAAGTTTCAACATCACTAAGTCTCACTTACAATCTTGTAAATGCTGAACAGGAAGTCTCCCAATGACTCTTGCAGCAGCTTATAGACAAATATTTCATTGGCATACATTTTTTGTGGATCCTATCCCATTAGTGGCTTAAGTGTTGGACTAGTATGCTGGGAGACCAGTTTTTGAATCCTTGCTCAGACATGGAAACCCACTGGGTGATCTTGGCCAAATCACACTCTCTCAGCCTCAGAGGAAGGCAGTGGCAAACCTCCTCTGAATAAATCTTCCCAAGGAAACCCCATGATAGGCTCTCTATGAGTCAAAGTTAACTTGAAGGCAAAGAACAACAACACAGTGCTATTTTCTCCAGATGTATGGAGTTTTGTCAGAACAGGCAAATACAGATGCACACACAGGGAAGGAGGTAAACTTAGTGTTTGTGTATGCATGTGCACATGGACAGTCCTACACAGTGGGAGGAAGACCAGAAAGTGAAACCAAATCAGGAGGAAGAGAAAAGGCATTGCTCTCTTCCCACCCACTCGGAGTTAATCTGCCAACTCAGCCAACCTGCTTCTGTGGGTGGGTGAGTGGGTGGGTGGGGGAATCGTAACCAGGGGACAGAGGGAATTGAAACAGAAGTTGGGAAGAAGAGGTGGAATTGTTCTCTTCCTGCCCCACTGATCATGGTCCCTTTCCACCCCCCCACCCACCCACGACAGCATTCGTATGATAATCTTCCAATCCTCCCTACAATCCAGCCTCCTCCTTGCATCTGGAGGAAGTGGGCTGGAGTCCACAAAAACTTATTCCAAGTTAAGCTGTTCAGTCTCCAAGGCACCACAAGACCTTTTCTTGAGTTAATAAACTATAGTTTTCCTTTATCTAAAATTTAGATGAAGTAGGAAAAGTGCCTCTCGCAAGCTGAGCCCCACATTAGTGGACCTTGAAGCCTCTAGCCAATGCACCAAAATCCTCCCAAGCCTTCAATTAAAAAAAAAAAATCAGGTGCAATAATGGCAGAAAACCATGCCAAAACTCCTGAACCAGTGTGCAAATGTCACAACTGCAAACGTGATTAGTGAGGAAGAGCACTCTGGCTTGGCAAAGTTGAAGCTTGTTTTTCCCTATGCCTACAGAGAACAGCAAGACCTGGCCATTTCCTCCCCTCTCCCCACTGCTAAATTAACTGCGGAAAACCACTTTTGCACTTTGAACATCAGTCTGCAGCAATTGAGGACAAACGAGGAAAGAGGGAGGAGGAGAGAGAAACCGGGACGTTTTAAAAACAGCTGGAAAAGTGGGACAACAGAGGATTAACTGGGTATCTTACCAGCCATATGTGGATAATTGGAGGGTTTTAAATCACACAGGACTCAAATTAAGTATGGGGAGGAACAGAAAATTCCAAAACCCACACAGCCTAGATGTTGGAGCCACAGACTTCTAGTTTGCCTGAAGTCCCAAGATGGTGCCTAAAAACTTGACAAATCACCTTGAGCTATCAGGTTTTGCCTCAAGGGGCGTGGAAACAATTGGCTCCTTTCATTTTTCTGATTTGAGGTAGAAACTATGTGGCCTGCCAGATACTGTTGAACTCCAGCTCCCAGAATTCCATGCCATTGGCTATGCTCTCTAGGGGTTGTTGGGACCTGCAGCTCAGCAACATCTGACGACTTATCTGATCCTAAGGGATCCCTATAATTCAGTGAGCTATCCTTTCCTCTTATTTGCAGCTCTGGTGCTGGCTAGGAGCTGAAGAAACAGGAAACGTGACAATCCCCTTATCAGAAAAGCTGGCAAATACACTGAGGTGCTGATTCCCAGTTGTTTAACTGTAGTCCTAAGGAGAACAGCTTTGCTTTCTAAATTATAGTGAAGAAAGTTTCAGAGTGAGCAAGAGGGACTAGGAATGGCATTATTTGTAGAATGGTTGTAACCTCCATTCTGGCACTGGGTGAAAACTAATTCCTAGGGTTAGGAGCATCCTGTTTCTAGACAAAGGAGAAATTAGAAATTAAGAACGGAAAGGAAGTCCCACAAAGTGGGAGCAAGTGGAAGTGGAAAAGTTCTACGTATTTAGTTCCTGCACCTCACATAGTTGCTTTTAAAGGACTCAGAAACAGAACGGGTGAAAAAACAGTAGATGGCAGCAATGGGTAACTGTGACCTCCAGGTGCTGTTGGACTGCATTTTCCATCAGATATAGCATAGCCAAAGGTGCAGGATGCTGGGAATCTCAAAACGTCTGGAGGGCCAGCAATTTTCCAACCTTCTCTTGAGGAAGCCTACCCTGAAAGACCATATTTCTCCACATGAACCTGCCCAGGTTTTGAGATATTGAGGGAAAGGCTTTGTCTGAGTTCTACCACTCTCACAGGTGTGTTTTGAGAGGGTACAAGACAGGGCTTTCTTGGTGCCTGCTCCCAAGCTTAGAATTCCTTTACATAGGAGTCTGGGCTAGCCCCTTCCTTCCTCAAGCAAAGGCAGTTTTAGGCAAGCTTTTAGTCATGAACTGGTTACTGCAGAATGGTCTTTGAATGGGGGCTGCTGTACTGTTTATGGTTTTAAACACTTTAATATTGTTTTAATCCAGTGCTTGGTTTTCACATGAATATCTAACTGATTTTTTTAAAAATATGGACTGGTATTCAGTATTGCAGGTATGGATACGTAAACTAGGATTACAGATCTATGTGTGTATGTGTGCTTTCAAGTCACCCTGTTAATGTATGATGACTCTATGATCCCATCCAATCTTGGAAGTTAAACACTGTCAGCCCTGGCAATACTCAGTGCCGTAGGCTATATTTCAGAGGAAGGAACTGGCAAAACCACTTCTGAGTACTTCTTGCTTAAGAAAAGCCTATGAAATTCATAGGGTCACCAAAGTCAACAGATGACTTGAAGATACATAACATACACATGCATGTGAATTTCATATGATTTTCTTAGGCAAGGAATACTCAGGTGTAGTTTCACTAGTTCCTTCTTCTGAAATATAGCCTACAGCATCTGGTATTCCTTGACTGTTCCTCATTCATGTACCAACCAGGGGTGACTCTGCTTAGTTTCCAAGGTTAGACAGGATCCGGTACCTTTAGGGTATGGATCTGTAACTGGTCTGTATTCAGTATTACTGTAAATCTATATGAATGCCATCCCAGCCCATCTTAAGAGCCAGCAGGTGATCAGACAAAGGAAGTCTATTCAAGGCGGAAGGAAGATGATATTTCTATATACCTCCAAGCAAGGCTGGCACCATCAGAAGTAGGACTCCTGTCACATGTGTTTGTTGCAGCCTCACCTCAATGGGAAGATGAATGGACCTTCACTCAGTCTGGCTCCTGGCTCTTAAGGTGGGCTGGGGGGTGGGGCTAAGAGACATTATTTAAGGGCACAGATGTAATGAAGTAGCTGATGCCAATGCCTTCAATGTTATTGCTGTTTGACATTTAGCTGAATTTTGTTTTAATGTATGTTGTTTCCTGCCTTGGGTCTTGTACGAGAAGATGAGCAGGACAGTAAATAAATAAATAAATAAATAAATATTTCACTTAGCTTTTGCTAAATGATCAAAAGTTTGTTTGTTTTAAACCCAACTTCTGATATGAATGAAGGACATTACCTCTGGAGGGACACTTTCTTCCAGATGCGGGTAGAGTGCTAAAGGATGTTGACTCAGGCAGTATTCAACCTGAGCAATGCAGTTCCTTCGGGCTTTCTGCATCAGGCTGAGCTTGGAAGCAGAGCACCGGGGTTTGGTTGGCAGCCTCCGTTTGGGTCTCTTCTGCATTGTGCCCAGTCCTGTGGGTATACTAGGAAGAACAACAGGAGCAGGCCCCTTTGCGTGTTGCTGGGTAATGATGGTGCCACACAGAGGAGGGAAGCCATCTCTGAAATCATCCAAGTCACTCTGCAAAAACCTCCAGCGCTGGCTGTTCAAGGAATCAGAGAGCCTGGATTTGTGAATGGCATGTTTTTGAAAGTACTCGAAGGGCATTTCTTATTGTACCTGGAAAAGACAAACATCTCTGTTAAGCAGAGCTCAGAAATGTTGTTGTTATTCTAAACAAACATGAAACACTCGTTTGTGGCTTCTCATTCTGGTTTCCACATTGTTGCTTTCTAGTGGTTTCCAACTTATTGTGACTGTAAGGCAAACCTAACCTATCACTGTAGGTTAATTTTGTGCTTTCCGTTTTTCTAAATGGAATGGAATGAGCCAAATGGCATGGGGTGAATCAAACAAGCCAAATGAAAGCCACAAGGCAATGAAGCAGGAGGTTGATTCTCAGAATCCCTAAAGGAGATGCTGCCTGAGCATCTCAGGGTGAACAGCTAAGCTCTTTCCCAGGGCCAAAAAAAGAGGTCTTTTGCTGGGATCAAATTGTGAATAGCGTGGCTGGTTTGAAACTCAAATGAATGTTGTTAACTGCTGACTTCTACTATTTCTTCAGCACACTACTTGTACAAAACAACTTGCTTTCTCTGTCACTAGACTCTGGAACCCCCTTCCCCGTGCGAACAGAATGGCCCCTTCTTGGTGTCCTTTGCTGGTCAGACAAAAACAACGAGCTTTTAAAACAACAGAAGATTTTTCAAGAATAGGCTGAAGGTGCAGTATTGTTTTTAAACTGAATTGTTTCAGACTACTTTTCATCTTTTTAATTTCAATTTTATCTTTTTAAAGTGCAGGTTTAAATTGTTTTAATATTGCAATTAGTTTGATTCCATTGTAATGTTCATTTTTGGCCTGTTTTTAGCTGCATTATACTTTTTTGAATTTAAACTGCCTTAAGCCCCAGATTTGGCAGAAAGGTAGGATACAAATAGCATAAATATATTATGACTCCCAGAATCTTCTAGTCCAATATGGCCAGTTGTCAAATTGTGAGTCATAATTACCATACTTTAAAAAATAAAATAATATTGCAATTATAGAATCATAGAGTTGGAAGAGACCACAACAGCCATCGAGTCCAACCCCCTGCCATGCAGGAACACACACTCAAAGCATCCCCAACAAATGGCCATCCAGCCTCTGTTTAAAAACCTCCAAAGAAGATAACTCAATTGAAAAGCAATTTTTAAAAAAATTAAGTTTCAAAACAACACAGTACCCTGAGCCCATTCTTTAAAAACTTTCTGTTTTAAAGGCCTGTCATTATAACAAGGTTTTTGCCTGACCGCAGAAGAATAGCAAAGAAGAGGCCAAATTATTCATGACCAGAGAGAATCATCTTAGGCAGCACCATTCCATTTCCTTTGCAGCCCATGGCCAAACTCTTATACCTTTGGTTTCAATAGCTTGCCTGTGACAGATGACTGGGGAATTTTTATCACCTTGTTGGACTCCAGTTCCCACCAGGGTCAGCCAATCTGGTCAGTGATGAGAGCTGCAGTTGATCAACATTTGGATGGCTAAATGTTCCTCAGTCTTGATGTATTGTCAGAGTGAGAAAGGAGCAATTTTGAATCACTTCCATACATTGGCATGCCAAGTGACATCCAAATTCATCCGTTTCTTGTTTGTTACTGTCAAACAGATATCTTTACAGGGGCAATAAGTATCTGTTATATCAGAATTATTGCTAGTGTAGATGTAGATGCAGAATCCTCTTTTTTAATTCAGTACAAGAGCCAGCATGGTGTAATGGTTTGAGCATTGGAGTACAGTTGGCCTTCCAGATTAACTAGGGTTAGGGATGCAGCACCCTTGCAGAAGTGGGAAAATTGCAAATTATCAAAATGTGTGTGTGTGTGTGTGTGTTTGTGGGAAAGGGGGGCTGAGGCATGGTGGGGATAATGGGCAACCAGGCTCCAAACCATGGCAGGGAAAGGAGAGAAAAAGGGGGTAGGTTGGCATGGTGGCCCTATTCTTCCTTTCTCTTGCCCATCCTTTTCCTTGAGTGTGTGTAGGGCATCAGGAGAGGATTTGTGGTGCTGAGAAACTGAGCTGCGATCCATCCTTAGTTGGCCAGGCAGCTGGTGGAGGAGGAGGAAGACCAGAGGTGGTTCTTTTAAAGGGCTGCACAGCCTGATCGGAGCCACTGGCCCTTTCCGCATGAAGGAATCAGAACGTGCCAGTGCGTCCTATCATGGAGGTCATCTGCACCTTGGAGCGGACTAGATCTGGACTATTTACCTTAGTTCCGCACCTCAGTCCACTCCAAAACGCTCCCAAGTGGTCCTCCAGTATGCTTTTTGAAGAACGGAAGAAAACCGGTCTTTTATTTTTTGGAGTGCACCATTGTGTTCCTGCTTACTTGTGCACATGTGCAGGTTCGCACCAATGCGAGCCTGTGATCTGCAGAAGGCGGGCTGTAGGCATGGTGAGCTTCAGCGGTTGGTCCAGACCCAGAAACAACCAGGAGCTGCCATTTTGTCAGCCAGAACAGTGCGGATCTAAGACCTCGCACTGCTCCGATTCACCCTGGATCAAAAGAGGAGCCCTGCAGAAGGGCTTAAGGGAGAGTCCACACTACTGCGGACCCAGAAGAAGCGGTAACTAACAGCACGGAGCGATTCCCTCACCTCGTGCAGAAATGGCCACTGAGAGGGAAGGAAAAGAAGCACCTGAGGTGGAGGGGGCAGAGGTTGAAGAAACTTGCAAATACTGTAATCAAATCCACATTAGCGGGTTTTACTTTCATGGAGGGCTGACTGTACAACCCTGGAGAGCAGGGATTCCCTGCTCAGACATGGAAACCTACTGGGTGAGCTTCAGCCTGTCACACAGTCTCAAAGAAAACCCTGTGCTAGATTCACCCTCAGGTCACCACAAGTCAAAAATGACTTGAAGGCACATAACAACAATGGTTGGAATCCTGCTGGCACATCAAGCATGTATAAATTCCCCTGCAGAAACAGTGGGACATTTTTGTCTGATGTTGAATGTCTACTTTCAGTTCAAGTTTGCAGAAGTAAACTTGCACACATGATGAAATTGTGCATGTACAATGGGCATGCACTGAATATTTCATATTACATGTGACGCTCCTACTCACACGCTTGTTCATTCAATTGCACATTTGGGGCCTTTCTGCACTACACTGTTAGTGTTATTATTCCACTTTCAACATCCTGTGGAATTCTGGGGTTTGTAGTTTCCTGAGGCCCAAGAGCTCTCTGGCTGAGAATTCTAAGTGCCCCTCCCCAAACTGCAAACCCCAGGATTCCATAGGATATTGAAAGTGGAATAATAGCACTATAACAGTGTGGTGCATAAAGGGCCTTGGTCTTTTGGTTCATTTGAATAGTAAATAAAATTGAGACACAGTGGCAGTGTTCATGACAATCAGTAATGAATCTACTCTGTGTTTCAGTCTGAACTTGAAAAGATCTCTCCAAAATGCTGAACCTATTTTGAGGGTAGTATTTGACACCGTGCAGTACAGCGGTTTCAGTGTTGGACTACAACTCTGCAGAACAGGATTTGAATCCTCACTTAGCCATGGAACCCACTGGATGACCTTGGACCAGTCACACTCTCTCAGCCTCAGAGGAAGAGAAAGGCAAACTCCCTTGGACAAATCTTGCCACGAAAACCCTGCAATAGGTTTGTCTGAGGGCTGCCATAAGTCTGAAAAGACTTGAAGGTACACAACAATTCGACACCTTAGAAAACGTCTTTTAACATTTTGGACTAAAATCCAGAGCAATTTGATGGCCCTGTTGACCTAGAAGCTACCTGCCATCATTAATTTCTTTCATTAAGGTTTACTCCCAGGTAAATATGGATAGGATTGGAAGCTTAAAATCTTAGCTGAAGATTTAAGAAAAAACATACATACCGACTGCATAAAGTAGCAGAACTCCACATACAATCTGTCATCTAAATGTGAATTAATTGCAGAAGACGGACAATGCACTACAAAAGCTTGTTAAATGCATTCTTGGTTTCCTGTCCAGCCGGCTTCTGAGTATTCATAAAACTAAAGGAGCATATTTTTGTCTTTAGGGAAAGGAGACGACTCTGAAAAGAGTTCCCAGTGGCATTAAGTATGGGCTTTTAATGGCACACTGTGTTTGAGACTGGTTGTTGTAGCAACCAAAATCTGCCTAGCAATTCATTCACAGCAGCAAGTTTTGTACGTGTGCAATCAAGCAGAATCCCTCCTCCACCTTTTCTGGCATAGAAGCCTCATCTGTGAATTCTAAGAGAAAAGAACTTCACAATCTGAATCCAAAGAACTGTGCGATCAATTCTGCGTATTAAGGGAGCATTCTGCTTGGGTTGAGGATCAGAACTGGTACCCAGGGCACTCAACCAGTTGCTGGGGTCAAGCACACACACTGAATGTGGCCCCACCACTGGGGCAAGTGCAGAGCTGGGCAGGCATTGCAACCTAAAGCTGACACTTGGGACTCTTTAAGGCCTATAGTTGTCACATGTTTGCCCCCTCTTACTTTTGGGATGTACCACCCAGTACAATGAGAGGCAGCATGATGTTGTGATGGAAGCTTGGACTGCAAGTCTGGAGAGCAGGATTCAAATCCCTGTTCAAAGAATGGAAACCCACTGGCTGACCTTGGGCAAGTTACACTCTCTCAGCCTCAGAGAGAGATAAATGGCAAACCCCCTCTGAACATATCTTGCCATAAGACAGAAATGATTTAAGCAACAACAAAACCCAGTACAATACTTACTTTACATTTGGGATACACAATACTCAGTACAAAAGCCACTTGACACTTGATGCGGAGCATTGATTTTGGTAAATATATCCCACCACTTTCAGAGGTACATTTGATGGGAACACAGGAGAAGGCCTTCTCAGTGGCTGCTCCCAGGCTCTGGAATTCCTTTCCCAGAGAGGCTAGACTGGCATTAAACTTACAGTCTTTCCACCAGCAAGTAAAATCCTTCTTATTCTGGTAGGCCTTGCAGAAATAATTTTTTAGGGGAAACAGATGTCCTATAATGTGCTGGACTTTTGTTTGTTGTTATTTAAAAATGGTTTATTTTTTTCACTGGTTTCAATTTTTAATTTGGTATGCTGTGAGTTCAGTTACATTTGTTTCAACTGTTGTAAACCACTTTGAGTCTCAAACTGGGGAAAAAGTGAGATAAAAATATAATCATAATAAATGACCCCTTCCCCTGCTCCCATTCTCTCCAGCAAGTGAGGTGGTATCAGATGTTGGAAGCTTTTCTTTTTGGACTGCACCTCCCAGAATCCACCAACCTGTGTAGCCTGGAGATGCTGGTAGTTGCAGTCCAAAAAATAACTCCACCCAGCTCTGAATGCCATCTCATGGTGGCTCTGACTAGCTACTCTTGACTCCCTTGGCAGTGGAGAGGTGAATTCTCTCCAGGTTTTGTCCATGTCTTTGCAGGTACTATCCAAGGTGCTGAAATTCCTTCCCTAAACATGTCCAAAACTTTGGAGAGCCTCTTGAAAGCCTGGAATAAAACTCAGAGTGCCCCCAGTGAAATAGAAGCTACCATCCACCACCATCCACATCCACCCTGGAGGAAATCTGGAGCTCTTCAGCCAAATCCTTGCGGAACAGAGTTGTCATGGCAGCTTGGAGAGATCAGGGGATCCTGAGCCCTTAGGAGGGAAAAGAGTTGACCACATCCCCCTATAAATGCAGGTAACTCCTGCTTCAATCAGAAGCAGATCCCAAGCAGTCACCCAATATTTAAAATCACAGATACCTAAAGATGCAAGTTCAAACAGCCACCAGATGAAACACTGCTTGCTTCAGGAATAAGGATTCATTATTACTTATAAATAAACGGATATTCTGGAGTAAGCATCCTTATAATTAGCAGGTAAAACTGATGGCCTACAGCTAGATGTCAGATGAAGACGCCAAAGATTCAGGATCAAGAGGTTCAGGTTCATTTGCCTGCATAAAGAGTTGAAGCAATAAACCACAATTAAAAGAAACTATGGCTTAATTTGTTGTTGTGTGCCTCCAAGTCGCTTTCATGTATGGTGACCCTAAGGTGGAACTATCACAGGGTTTTCTGGAGCTGAGAGTGAGTGACATGTCCAAGGTCATCCAGTGCATTTCCATGGCTAGCAGGGAATCAAACGCTGGTCTCCAAGGTTGTAGCCCAAGACTCAGACCTCTAAACCATACTGTCTCCTATGTCTCAGTGTAATTTGCAAATGTCTCTGCAGTAATTCTCAGACTCCAGTTCCATGTTTTTCTTGAATAAATAGTCCCTCAGTGGAGATCTTCTAGGGAAGCACTTCTCTCTCTCCCACCACCTTCACAGATACATCTGGTGGTAGAACAGGAAGGGGACTTGTTGGTGGCTGCTCTCAAGCTCTGGAACTCCCTTCCAAGAAAGGTTAGACTGGCACTCTCCATGTGAAATTTCTGGTGTAGAATTTTTTTTTCCTTTGATGGATTTTTGAAGACAGATTGTTCAAAGAGAAAAGGCCTTGCATGATATGCTGTATTGCCCATTTGTTGTTTCCTTTCTAAGAGTTATGTTTTTATCTGGTTTTAACGTAATTGATAGCTTAATTACAATCTTAATTTTTGTATGATAGGGAGCTTTTAACTTTTGCCTTGAATTCTGAACTGGAAAAAGGTAGGACATCATCCCATATCTCTCATCAATGATTTCCAGATTGCCTTCTAGTCTTGCTTGTGGTATTGACTCAGCGTTTGGACTCTAGATAGCTGGCATCCCTTGTTTCTGGTACTTGCCCTAAGAACACAAGAAGCTGGCTTATATTTAGCCCAGTTTTGTTGAGACTGACTGGCATCCAAGGCTCCTGGAGTTTCAGGCATGATTCTCTTTGAGCCCTACCTGGAGATCTGTGTTGGCCTCCTGTCCAAATCCAACTAAGGCCCATTCTCCTCAGTTTCCAGAATCAGAAAGGATTGTATTCAGGGTAACATGGTGGTATCTCTAACTGCTCTCTGTGTGCTACATGAATCAAGAGGATGAGGGCAAATGAAAGCTCAAAGACTGTTTTAAAATAAAGTGTTTAAAACTGAATCATCGGGAAAGAACCTTGGCCTTGATGTCTAATAACATCACTATTTAGCAGAACATGATACCTGCTAGTGGGAAAATCCCCTGCTGAAAGTTCCTTATCAGTGTAGAGGCCAGCAAACACTGAAGTTACTGATTAACCACAAGAGTCATTTTCTCTCACCCGACTCTATTTGGACATGTGCCATCACATCTTCTAAAGGGCCAGATAGGGAAATGGGCCTGTTGCAGGAGTTGAAAGTACAACCATGTTTCATGTGCCATTTGACAGAAGTTTCTGCTCTGAAGCCAAAGCAAAAGAAGATCAAAGATCATATGGTGCTAGTTTTCCTAAAACAGTTTTCACCGATGTCTTAGAGGAGAGGTGTTTATGACAAATGGAAGTATCATTCAAAGCAGCTGCATTCTGCAACGAATGTCGAACATACTTCTTCCCCCAGGAGACAAAATAAACCTTGGAAGAGGCCATTTTCACTACAAAGCCATTTGTCACAAAGAGATAAGTACTCTCCCCCAATTCCATCCCATGCAAACTTGAGATCTAGATTATTTGTGCCAAATCAACTTGATTTATGCTCCACCTTTCTCCAGGGTCCCATCACAGTTTCAATAAAACAAATCAAAACAAAGCTCTAAAATGAGAACAAGAAAATGCTGCAGTGTAAAAAAGCAAGGTAAAAGCAGTTTGTTGGATTAAAATAGTTTGGAAAATGGTATATGACAGTTTCAAAGCTATGTATTATGTATTTAAGATCCCAGTAAAAATCAAAATGGCTGCATAGGGCTGAAGTTCCATCAAAATAGGTTTCAGACAAACCTCTCTGTTCCTGGGGAGAACATTGCCTACTCAGGGGGCCACCCCAGAGTAGGTGATGTCCTCTTTAGCCACATGTCATAGTTTTGATGGTGAGGGATCCAAAGAAGGGTCTCCATTCAAGACTGTAGAGCAAGTATAGGAATCTGAAGCCTAAACTGGGCCTCCAGAGCCCTTTGCACAGTCTCTCCCACCGAAATATTTTTCAGAGGAAAAAAAAAATTCTGCTTCTTTGAGCCTCCCATAATAATAATTATGCCTTAGAAGCAAGGTGTTTCCCTTCCCACATATCCTCTAATGTTTTACAAATCTAGAAATAGGATTCCGACCACTTCTGGTTTTGTTCTGAAGTTTTCTGCAGCTGGTATCATCTAGAAAGGATCCTGGGATCCGCAAATTGTTCTCTGGATTTCAGAGACTGAACATAAAAAGTACATCTGGAGAAAAGTTGTCCTTTTAATCTAGATTCCAGCTCCACAAACCTACTTTGCATTCTAGCATACATATGGGATTTCATTCCAGGAACAGAATCCATGTATAAATTGACCCCAAGAAAGCCTCCTTTATAGAACTGCATCTTCTTTTTAAAAAGACATAGCCACACCAACAACAGGATAAAATCTTTGATTGAGCATTGCTTTTATTACAGCCAAACCAAAATGCCACAGAGAGATGCAAGTTTTTGAGTTCTCCAGAGCTCTTCATCAGGTTAGGTGCACCAAGAAAGGAGTGGAGGTGGGAAAGAAACAACAACAACAACAACAAAGTCTCAAATCAGGCCAGGCATGTGGATGATAAGGTTAGACTTAAGCCATTTCCACACTACACTGTTACGGTGCTGTTATTTCACTTTCAACATCCTGTGGAATTCTGGGGTTGTAGATTGCTGAGGCCAAAGAGCTCTCTGGATGAGACCTCTAAACGCCCCTCCCTAAACTGCAAAACCCAGGATTGTATTGGAAGTTGAAAGTAGAATAATAGCTGTATAACAGCGTAGTGCAGAAATGGCCTTAGTCTTAAAATGGAGACTGAAAACTATATGAATTACTGCCTATCACAGGAGCAGGAACTGTGCAGCCCTCCAGATGCTGTTGGACTGTGACTCTGAGTATTCCTTACCATTGTTAGACCATTGGTAAAGCTACCGGGAGTTGCAGTCCTGGAAGGCCACATGATTTCCATCTGTTGCCTCACCTAACCCACCTAAAAACAATGTCCTGAGGGTCCTAATTATTTTATATTAAACATAGTGAGCCATAGAGATTTACTAGACCCAGGCAGAGCAGGCAACCAATTAGCAAACCAGCAGACAGAGCTTACTCACAGAGATGAGAGCAGGAGTAGTCCAAACAAAGTTCAGGCCAAGAACGCAAGTTCAAAGGCAAACAAATCCAAATCAGCATCAAACAAGCAGAAGTCCAAGAGAGCCA
This sequence comes from Ctenosaura bakeri, assembly GCA_948474755.1. NCBI lineage: Eukaryota > Metazoa > Chordata > Lepidosauria > Squamata > Iguanidae > Ctenosaura > Ctenosaura bakeri. The sequence continues at coordinate 7,826 of CAOLHI010004667.1, read as the reverse complement.
GGATAACAGAACTTCAACCACTACAAAGATCAGTTGTCAACTTTGGGAGGAGATGGGCCAGCTGTTTGCCTTTTACAGCTGATGGTGTTGCAACAGGTGTTCCCTCATTAAAGCCCGTTTGTTACTTAAACGAGCTGAACAGTTTAGACTTTCTTTCTGGTGTCATCTCTCCCACAAGGTAAGAGTCTGTGCTGTTTCATCTTCTGCTATTTGTCTATCAGTCTAATTGTCATATTTCTTTGAGTACTAGATGCTTGAGTGTCTTATTTTAAGTGCTCAGAGGTCACAACCTTTGGTCCTTTCCCAACTTCTATGGGTTCATATTTGCCCAGAGCCTAAAAGATTCAGGTGGCTTTCCATAAACCCCTAGAAAGGCAGTCCTCAAGTCTTTTTCCAGGGTGCTGGATCATGTCTTTGTCCTTAGGCTCCATGCGAGATGGACTACTGAACATGTAGAGGCTAGAACAACAGGTGTAAGTTAAATCTACCTCCTTCACATATTAATCAGTTGTATCCAAATGTGTGAGTATGGTGAGCCACCATTTGGATGTAAAGAACTAGAGCACAGAGCTGAGAAGAACAATTTCAGGGGTGGCAGAGGAGAGCGTAGGGAATGGAAAGAATGTTTGAAAATGTTTGGGAAATGGTTAAAAAAAAAATTCTAGACTATCAGGAAACCCTGACAAGGAGAATCCCAGACTGACAAGAATCTGCAATTTGGGACATATTCTATGCAAATTTACACATTTCTTTGAACAGAAAGCAGAATTTTCTGTGTAAGAAACAACATTTTCTGCAAAGAAAAATAATATTTCTGTGCAGAAATATTTATGAGCAGAAAGTTTCCTATGCAAAAAATGAAATTTTCTGTGCAACAAAAAGACAAAAAAACCGTACCTATGTATGAACTTCGTGCAGAAAGACTCCCAAACAGTGAATAATCTTCAGAAACTACAGGTTTTGAAGACTTTCTCACAACAGGAAGAAAATTACTTTTTGTTTCCTTCAAGAACAAAATTAGTGAAAAATTAGTGAAAAATTAGTTCAGGTGATTGTTTCCGTTCTTCTCAGGTTGAAGGCCTAGACGAAGATCACGAAGGAGCGAATTTTATTGAGTTTTTAATTTCCATTTTTTTCAGACCAAAATTGGAAACAAAGACACTAGGAAGCACGTGCAGCTTCTAGATTTTGTGCGTCATGAGCTCTGCTTCCTCCAACTGACCTTCTCTTTCCTCTGTGGGATTTTTATTTCCCTTTTTTGAGACCGTAGTTGGAAACAAGGACACTAGAAATCAGATGCAACCTCTGGATTTTGTCTGTCGTCAGCTCTTGCCTCTATATCTGACCTTATCTTCCCTCTACTTTTTGTTTGACTTCCGGTGATCCTGTAATAAGTGCTTTCACAATAATCTCATTCTTGATTATTTTGACAGGAATCCAAGAATGTAACTACATCATCTATCTGGCAAATCAAATTCTCAACCAGCTGAAAATTAATTGTCAGGAGTACATCTTCCAAATCCTACTGGCAATATTAACTACATATCTTCATTCAAATTGGCAGTTACTAATGAAATATACCAACAGAATTACATTTTAATTTGTGGCCACCCAACCTGTGGCCAGACATTTAGAGAGGGGGTAGCCTAAGAACAGACAAGATGACCAAGATAGTTCAATTAAAAGTAGTTTTGAGGTACAGTACTTCTGATTATACCGGCTGGAATCTCACCAGTGTCAGACACATGTGTAAGCTCCCTTACAGATGCAGTTACACTTCTTTGGCTGTTATGCAATGATCAGTTCATAGTTGTGTAAGAGGAGTTCCGCTAGTGTAATCAGTTCCCATGGGCCGAAATCCTATTATTAGTCTCAACTAACAATGCTTTGGTCAGACCCCTCCTGGAATATTGTGTCAGGTCCTAGGCACTGCAGTTGTGGAAGGATATTGACAAGGGTTAAACAACTCTTTGGTCTGCCAACCAAAGTTGACCAAATATAATGGCTAAAATCCTCCACTATGCTCATATTATGTGAATATACACTCATGTGGTTGTACAGTCATTCACTAATATCATCATTCTGCTAAATAGTGCCATTGTGTGAGCAAATGTGCATATGCCCGTGTGGTACTTACCGTCCCATTGTGTAACAGGGAATGCACATGGGGTGTTTCTGTAAACCAAGTGAATAAAATGGTGATTGAAGTCACTGAGAAGTAACCATGCACCACCCAGGACTATAACTGCATGACTATAATGTTGGTTAGTCCCCACTGGAAGAAATCCACTGACTTGTCAAATAGTGAGTCAACATATAGTTGATCCAGATGATTCAATGGCTCCTTTCTAGTTCATAGAACTGTAGAGTTGGAAGAGACCAGAAGGGCCATTGAGTCCAACTCTCTGCCCTGCAGGAATGCACCATCTGTCATGGCTTCCCCTGGAGACCCTGACAGAGAGGAGGAGAGTTCTGGCTCAGAGGCAGAGGATAGCCCAGAGGAACACAACAACCAGCAGGAGCCATAGCAAAGGGAACAGAAGGGCCAGCAGCAACAAAAATCAGAGGAAGAAGCAGCACAGGCACCTACTTTGGCAGGACAAAGGCAAGAGAAAGAAGGGCTCAGGTGTTTAGCTCATTTATATACCAAACAATTCCTAATGAGAGAACATCTGTGTTGATACTGCTAGACTATAAACGAGAAGCAACTGGCTTCTCTCACCAGGGTCGACAACTGCTCTTCTTGGCTGTTGAAACCTTGCATTTGTCCCTTGCTTCCTTGCCAGGAACCGGTGCCGTTTCCACACTAGACTGTTAGAGTTCTATTATTCCACGTTCAACATCCTATGGAATCTTGGGATTTGCAGTTTTGGGAGGGTCTTTTAGGGCCCCTCCCTAAACTGCAAACCCCAGGATTCCATAGGATGTTGAAAGTGGAATAATAGCACTGTAACAGTCTATCGCAGAAATGACCTCTGTCTCCAGTTGAACCTTCACCTGCCACGTGGCTACAGTTCTGGTTTGCCGTTTAGATTTGATATTTAGGAACTCTGGCCTTTTCGCTCTGATTCGGACTGGACTTGAACTGCTTTTCCTCTCTGTCTGCCATGAGCAAGAACCTTGCTCCTACAGCCTGCTAATTGCTATTAGCTCTTGAGGCCTCTGCCTTGCAGCCTGGCCTGTTTGATACACTATATCACCAAAGCATTCCGGATAGAAGGCCATCCATTTCAGGAAGGATATTGACAAGTGGGAACGTTTCCAGAGGAAGGCAAACAAAAATGGTAGAAGGCCTGGAAACCATTCCCTATGAGGTGAGGCTAAGGGAGCTAGAGAGCTTGGAGAAGAGAAAGTTAAGAGGCATTCACCTATGACCAAGGGGCCTGGGATTTTTTAAACATTTTTGACCAAGTTTGGAGAAGTTGGTTTATCAGGACTTTACACGACTTTACCATATACTTACTATCAGTGCTCTTACTGGTTTATCAGTATCTGTATATATACACCTTGTCACTTTCTGTATACTATCTATTTATAACACAATTGCATTTGTATTTACTAATTAATTTGTTTTTTAAGATTAGTCCATCTGTCTTATCTTACATGTATATTTGTTTTCATTTATCCTTAGCTACAGGATTTTCTAGTCTATTACTTCATCCGCCAGGGAATGCTTTAAGCACCCAAAGAGTCAGTACAGACATCACATCAAAGACAGCAAGGAGGACACCGAAGTGCACACCAAGTTGGGCTGCTTTGAGATTTTTCCCGATATGCCTGCCAAGGACCTATACAATAGCAAGTACTACGCATGGTGCTTGACTCACCCCCCATGATATGTCCACAGTACAGCAGCCTCAGTTTAAGTTATCTTAGCTTCCAGTGAGATTTTGGGCTTGATTTGCTCTAAGAGACATCCAATTGTCTTTTCAGCCATTCGTTAGATTTGTAGAACTCTCTTCCACCACCACATTTCAAATGTATTGATTTTCTCCCTGTCAGCTTTCCCCACAAGGTGGCGTTCAGACCCACAGACAGAAATCAGAAAAAAGCAATGCCATGGGTGATTTTGAGTTTGATATCTAATGATATGGAGAGCCAGAATGTTATAGTGCTTTGAGTGTTGGACTGTGACTCTGGAGACCAGGTTTCAAATCTCTACTCAGCCCCCATAGAAACCCACTGGATGGCCTTGAGCAAGTCAACTCTCTGAGCCTCAAAGGAAGGCAAAGACAAGCCCCTGCTGAACAAATCTTACCAAGAAAACCCCATCACCAGAAGTCAGGGTCACTGTAAGTCAGAAATGGCTTGAAGGCACACAAAAACGAATCTAATGATCTATCTTTACACTGAGATCTTACCTAGTTCCTTCATAGCTGCCTTTCCAAGTTTTAGTTTTCTTACGATTTCTTGAGTACACTCTCAATTTTGAGTAATGACTGAAGCTAGGTATTTAAAAAAATGGATTTAGATGTCTTCAGCCAGCATCCTTTATCCACTATATAACAATCAGGAATATGAAACAGTTACCTAAATTTTCTCAATTGTAACTGGTTCATATTCATGATCACTGCTTACTCATGCTTTTGACACTATTGCCACAATAATAACTCCCTCTCCAACCTATTTTTCCAGGCATCACTTGCAGAGGGAGAAAGAGGCCCACTCCACCCATAAATGGAGCATGGCTGAATGACATTTCATGGCTGCGGGTCCTGGAGATATCTCATTTGTAAGGTCATCAGAAATCAAAGTTGACTTGATGACAAATACCAACGACAACCAACCAACCAACGAGAATTCTCTTTCTTCCTCATGCAACAGCCCAAACCTGCTGACTATCCACTTTCCTCCTCTAGTCTTCTCCATGGAGTGGTCAGTGGACAGTGGGGAATGCCTCAGAAACATTTGGTTATGGGTCTACCACCAGATGCACGACCATTAAAGCATCTTCTGGAAGTGAGTCTGATTTATTTTAAAATGAAACCAACCTACTTCTTCTTTTTTCAACTCCCTTCAAAATTTCCCCTTTTCTTTTTCCATGTCTCTCAGTGAACTTAAATATAACCCATGACTATATTTATTTTAAAAAAAAGCTGGAGAGAGCCAGTTACAGAACTTCTGCATGCCCTGTTCTTTGGCCTTGAACCAGGCGCTCTGTTGCAACAACGTGAAGCTAAAATTATATATGTGTTGTAATAATATAAACACAGAAGGCACAATGGAATGGAAGATAAGCGTCACAAACTTTTAATTTCCTAGCTACAAGGAAAAGTGGAGGGAAAAGAAGGAGAAGTTAAAAAGACCAGCAAGCCAAATGCTGAGTCTCCAGTCTGAGTTTCTGGAAGAGTGGACAACAGGGGCGTTCTCAACCCCTGATAATGCTTCATCCGGTGGATGGAGCAATTCCACTAAAAGGCAGTGCATCTGGTTTTCAGTCTTTTCTGTATCGAACCATTGTTTATTCAAGCATCATTGCACTGGAAATGAGGTGAGATAACAGTTCTATCTCTGTTGTTCCACCTATCTTATTCTACCATACCAAAACCTCTGCTGGTTCCCATCCTATTGAGTAATGTATGCAGGCAGAAATCTGATGCAAGCTTCTCTAGAAAACCAGCGTGATGTAATGGTTTGATCATTGGATCACAACCCTGGAGACCAAGGTTCAATTTCCTGCTCGGCTGTGGAAACCCGTTAGGTGACCTTGGGCTTATCACACACTCTCAGTCCCCAAAAACCCCTGTGATAGGTTCACCTTAGAGTTGCCATAAGTTGGAAACAACTCAAAGGCACACATCATCAACATGCTCCTCTAAGTCATTTGTTGTTGTTCCAGAGGCAGGAATTTTTTACCAATGTTTTGCAATGACCAAACTTTTCCCCAAAACTCATTTTATCTCCCGCAAATCCCCCCACCCCACCCCGCCTGCAATATGGAGCTTAACTGCAGTATGGCTAATAGGCTACAGGTGGAACAGTGCCCAGCCTGCAGTTAATTTTTCTTTTATTCCAGATTGTTCCTTAGTAAAATAAAGCTATTCTTCAGTAAAAATGCACTGGTCTAGATTCCCTCTGAAATAACCTGACATTTCTCCATAATCATTTATTGGCTGGTGGGGAACAGGGGTGGGTGCGCAGCACAAAAGCATCCAGCTGCATTCCCATAGTTGGAGGCAAAGTAGTGATGTCACTCTCTGGGACTTCTGGAAGGTCTATGGAGGTCCTGGAGGATGCCCCTGAGGATGTGTCCTGCTATAGGAACATGGCTGGACACTCCACACACACCTCCAAACGCCTATGCTAGAGGGACTGCAGATGGTAGTGAGTGAGTTTTGGGAAGCAGGAGAAGACACATGGACTAATTCCACCTACCTTCCAGCATTTCATGGATGAAGACCAAGACACATATGTACAGCAACATCTGAGTATAGTCAAGATGGCAAAAGTTATTTTTTAGGAAGAACACACAAACTAGGAAACGTTTTGCCTGAGTCTGTTTTTGCCTGAGTCTACAGAAAAGGCAACATTCTTCCCCTGGTTCCATCTGACAAAACTTTACATCTCCTTGATCCAAGATCTTAGCACTATTCTCATCTGATATGGAAGCTATGGGTCAGGGCTGATTAGCACTTGGATGAGAGACCACCAGGACAGACTAGAGAGCTCTAAACAGGGCTAGGAAATAATCTTGTCTCAAGCCCTGGGGAGCTATGGCCAGTCAGAATTAATAGCCCTGGGCTAGAGGTACTGATGGTCTGATTTGCTATAAGGCGTCTTATTTGGTCCTGTGTGTGTTCGCACATTTAAGTTATCATCTGATGCTGTAGTTCAGGGATAGACAACCTAGGGCCCTCCAGAAGCTGTTGAACCTTTAGAAATGTTACTTTTTTCTACAACTCCCAGAATCCATGGGGCAGGGATGTTGTCCAGAGGTTCTGGACATGGTCCAAAAGGTTAACTTTTCAAGCTTCTTTCCATCAGCCTTAGCCAGCATAGCCAACAGCAAAGAATGATGGGAACTGTGGTCCAACAACATCTGAAAGTCTGCAATCTAGCAGCTGATGTGTAGTTCTTACAAAGTAGAAAGGAATGGGCAAATCATCCTTGGGTCCTGGATCAATTAGACCCAGGAAATGGTTTATATGTTGAGCTACCTTCAGTTCCACCCAGAAAGGCAGGATGTAAGTAAAATAATTTTAAAAATCTATATAAGATTTAACTTTCCCCAGCTTGGCACCATGTGACTGTATTGGATTAGTGAAAAAGCTAAATTAACACTGTTTGATTCTACTTTGGTTTATACAGCAACCTTTAATAAAATTCTCAGGGTACTTTTCAATAAAATTGTTGTATAGTGTTAGGAAGCAGAGAATAATATACATACAGAGCAAAAGGAGAAAGCTGGCATCTGAAAGAGGTGATACAAAATAGGATGTTTAATAGGAAAATTAATGTTAGGAGCAGGAGCAAAGTGGAAACAGTATAGAGTGAAGAGAAAAGTGTGGGTTTTAATGAAAAATCTTTTATAATAAGTAGAAATCCAAGATGCCGGCTGTTCTGCTGCATTGACAGTTTTGGAGGGATAATATTCAGTTAGGAAATGGACAATGATTTATTTGAAATGACAATCAAGGGAAACCGAAAGTGGCTGAAGAAGGGAATTTCCCTTGGGGATGAGAACGTGGGTGAAAGCAGCCAATAAATACCGGCCGGACTCCTGACTCGCCACACACATCTCCCTCTGCCAGCAGCATCTTTGGAAAGAAGAAGGCAGAAACCCTCAGCAGCCACTGTCAAGATGATGAAGTCTGCTATCGCAATCT
>CAOLHI010004666.1:0-105973 GCA_948474755.1 Ctenosaura bakeri | reverse complement strand
TAAAAACAACAACATGATGAATTCTGTCACAATCCCCTTGACTGTTTCTTTGGAGTGTATTTTATGCTGTGTTTCATTTTCAATATACTTTTTTTCATGGGAAATATCAGACTCCTGCTATTTATATTCTGGGGGGGGGGGACAAGATATAGCTCATATAAATAAAAATAAATGCTTGCTAACATCAGAGTTTGGTGCACTATAAATATAAAACTGATCTGGCATCATTGTTGGAAAGGTGTTGTCAATCATATGTGTCCATTAGAAACTTGATAATTTTTGTTTACATGTGGTCCCATATTCATTTACAGGCATAACATCAAGAGGACAATAAATAGGCCTATTTTCCTTGGCTCCAGTACTGGGGTAACATTTTTTATTAGGACCAATTAACAAAATGGTGAGCAAGCTTGTGGCATTTCAGATGGCTCTGTTGAAAATATTGCTCTGTTGTGGCTGAGATTCTTGCCCAGTTGTATAATTATCATCAAGCAAGATGCATGAATACTGTACAGCAGATGCAAAGTTCTACAGGTGTGTCCTCCCTCCACATGTTTTAAGTGCATTACCATCCACATGGCTATTCACATCAAATGATGCACAACTATGTCTAAAGACAGCTTTGAAGGTCTAACCTTGAAGACTGGATTAAATTTTAACATAAACTGTACTACATGAGTCGAAGGTAGGGACTTCTCCAAATACAGGTCATTGCAGGCCGTTCATTCATGCACAAAGAGATTTCAAAGAATGGAGAACTTCACATCCACACCTCTGGCTTAACCATCAAATTATGATTTCTGTGGGGATACATTTTCTCTTCATTATTTTGTTCTTTATTGTGATAGAAGGAACTATGAAAATCCTAGACCAATGCATTGTTAGTATGCTACACAGGACTTCAGAATTTATATGGCCTATGAAATTCGTCTGGGTCACTGGGATATTGTCTGGTACACATCAACATGCTTTTCTGAAGCTATTTGTCACTTCTTGAGAAATGAAAGAAGGGGTCAGACCAGGCAGATTCAGAATTAATTTGCTGTTTGCTATGACTTCACCTTCCTTTTTATCCCCTATAACTTAAAAAGCATTAAAATGGGAGAAGAACAAGAAGCAAGGAAAGGGGTGAAAATCAATTGTAATAAAAATAGTCCATTGCCACCATCTTAAGGACAGCATGTTCTTGCATTCTGTGAGTAGAACACACTCAGGCATGTAGTCTTCTAAAAGCAATCAGCAGAAGAGGAAGTAGTATAGTGGAAGAATAAAGTGGGTCAGTCTAGATGACCTCTGGGTGTGAGGGAAAAGCAGTTAATTCTCTGCAAATTGAAGTCCCTCTGTGTTTGAAGGAAAGACAATGAAACTTTGTATAATGGAATGTTATCGGTTTGGCTTGACTCGCTAGTCCTTGACCGCACTACAGAAGATTTGCAACATATGTAGACACTGGTGGGAACCTACGTACAACAGATCTGTTTTCTTCCTTGTTCTGTTTCTGTTTCTTGAGCATGTGATGATTGTACTGGAAATGTATAAATCGCTGTGAATATGAAGAGGGGGTGCTCAGTCTTTTGGGAACGATCCCACTGAGACAAATAAACAATTTTCCTTAATCTGTGGGTCTCTATCTCTGTTCTGCAACAGTAGAAGGATTTTTAAAAACATACTTTTAAAAACAATATTCACACAGTTTTGTTATAGCAAAGACATCAGTTTTGTGCTGAACCAATCTGATTATTTTTCTTTAATGAGTGAAGAGACAGAAGTCCTTTCAGTATTTTCCCTTTTTTAAAAATTTCTTTTCTTTTAATTAATTACTTTTAACTGAACAACTTCTGTTGGTTTAGCCTTTACCAACTTGTGTCCTCAGATGTTGTTAGATTGCATCCCCCATACTCCATAGTCATTGTGGGATGATGAGAGTTCTAGTCTGCTATTTGGAACCTGCAGGCTGAAAATAAGGTTAGCATAGGCTGTCCCAAAAAGAAATGTTGTCTGTCAGAGACATTCTACAAGAACTTATCTATGCGCCTGGATGAATAAGGTGGTAGACTGGACCATAACATCTGACAGCAAGCAGGAGTTATTCTTTTATGTAAACAAAAAAATGCATCCCTCCATGCAAAAGAAAAAACAAAAGAGTAGTATATCAGGAAGACGTTCTGATTCCATCTTTCTTCCTGCTGTACTACTTTTCAGCTTCTGTGCAGCAGCCAAAAACATGATTCCAATATGATGTCTGTGAGTGACACATTCTATTCATCCCACAAAACTATTCTTACGTCATGCTTCACAGATAAGTAGGTTTGCCAGATATCCCTTATTCTAAGGGAGCAGTGGCAACTGTGGAAAATGAAGAGACCACATTAGCTCCCCAGAAGAAATTGTGGGGGAGCCAACACACTGGCTCTCCTCTCAAAAATTAAAAATAATGTTGCCTGCAAACGCTCCCTAGAAGGCATGGGGGTATTTTCACCATGTTTTGGGACTTTTAGGCCCAGGAGAGGCGTTTTCTAACTACAGGAAATGAGCAGAAGTAATTTCCTCTTCAATTGCTGTTTCAAAAAAGGCCTAGGGATATTGCAAATGATGTTGGAAACACACCCCTTGCCCCTAGTGGACATTTTGGGATATTTGGGGACAATTTAGGGGGGGAAACGTTTGCAAACATTGTTTTTTACTCCTTGGAGGCTCAGGAAGACTCCAAACATCGTGGAAATATCCTACACACCCGAGCATGGAGTTGAGGGTATTCGGGGGGGGGGGCAAAAACCTCTTCTTTTTTTTTTGTACAAAATTTTGGAGCACCCCATTTGGCCCCTAGGCCGCACTATGCCCACCCTGTTCTAAGAGATGTCCCTTATTTGAGGGCTGAAAAGTTGTCCCTGAGACATTTTATAAGGAATGTCCCCTACTTGAGGGCTAGAAAGCATTTTCTTTTATTTAGACTGAACAAGATGCTAAAAAAACCTGTATTTTGGGGAAATGAACCCATTGTGAAGACAGAAATGTATGCATCATATGATTTATGAATGGGGGAAGTATGTTAATTTTACAGAGAAACACATGGTGAGGTTAACTGAAATCAAGGGTTTTTATTTGGTGTTTAGACAGAATACAAACCTGTTAACAATTACTTCCCAATTGTCAACCCTGCCTGTCATGATTTTTGACTTATTGCTGTTTGAAAGCCAGACAACACTAGATGTAGGCCAGGCCCTAGTTATACAGAATGAGGTGGCAGACACATGGAAGGTACTAATTCAGATGGTACTGCACTCCATCTTAGCTGAAAGGTAAAAAAAAAATAACCCCTGATACTCTCCTTGTTGTGTTGTGGATTTAGGAAAGCTACAAATTTTAATTCTCAGACATCGTGTTTCACAGTCTTTCTTTTGTTTTATATATTTTGTACATTTTAAGGACAGGTTTATGTACTGTTGAAGCTTAAACACATAGGTACTATATAAAGTATCTGGATACCACAAAGACAACTATCAAAACGAAAACAAAAACTGCAGCACAAACAAGGATAAACTCTACAATGAAATTAAAGGATCTGCAGGGTGTATACACAAGAAAACTGAAAGAGAAAAATGGTTGGAAACATTAAAGATTTGCCTTGTGATTACTGAAGCACAAAAATGATGTTTCTTCTAAGGTTGCTGATGAGGAAATAACATTGGTTATCTTCAAAGTCAATGACCAGAGCATTATATCTTAGGGTAGGCAGGACAGTCTCTTATCTTGCTCAGAGGCAGTGCCGCAATGACATGATGAAGGCTGTAACCAGTCCCAGGCACTAAAAGCAATCACTATTGTGCTTTTCTAGAACGTAAAGTACATTCAGTCATATATATATGTGTAGTCATTTGCGATCTGTGTTGTTCCTTTTTTGTTAAGGAGAAATTTAATTTTAAAAATCATTCCTACAGGCACAGAACAAAATGAAGAATCATTCTTAGGGGCACAGAACAGCAGAATGCCTTCCAACCCAAATGGTGGAGAAATCTCAGAAGGGAAGGTAGCATTTGCTTTGTAGTGAAACAAAAGCCTGACTCTGATATATGCCAGTTCAGTCTCTTATGTTGTGAGGAATCTGTCTGGTTACTCAAATTGTATGATATGCATTTTCTTTAAAGCTATGCATTTAAGCTGTATTTTTCTGTTACTTTTCATGCCTCCAAGTCATTTCTGACTTAAGGAGGCTCTAAGGAGAACCCTTCATTGGGGTTTTTTTGGCAAGAGTGGTTCAGAGGGATTTGTATTTGTCTTCCTCTGAGGCTGAGGCTGTGTGACTTGCCCATCATCAACCAGCAGGTTTCCACAGTCAAGTACAGATTTGCATCTTTAGTCTTTCAGAGTCCTAGTCAAATCACTATTCCAAGCTGGGATGGGGTTTATTTTCAGCCCAAATAACATAGGGTTTTTATTACAGCTTGATTTTATCTATTTAATCCATTTCCTGCTTTTCTCTCAAAATGGAATTTCTGAAAGTTAGTTAACATTAAAAGTTATTTTTAAGAATGAACATGGCGGCCACCCATAACTGAGCAATAACAGCATGATGCTCTGAGTATCTGAAAAGTAATATCACAAGGTCTGATTCTGACCATTCCTTAAAGGGAGTCTTCAGTTATCTGCCCGTGCCAGTGGTGCTGTCTTCTGGTTTGAACCTGTTCAAGAATGCTTAACATTTGTTCTTGTTTCATATAGATAAAGTTAAACTCTGGTGGTGAAAACATATAATGGGGCTGAGCTGAGCTTTGAAAAGTTCTCTTTCTGGAATGTAGCTCCCAGAATCCAACAGCCATGATGCTAGCCAGAGAACTGTCTTATTAACTCCCTAGCATTAATGGTGTAACCCTTAGCTAGGAGGTTGTAAAGAATAAGCTGTGTATATGGAAGACTGTAATAATAACATGCCTTCTGGATTTACAAATTTAATCACAGAATTCAAATTGTCAACAGAGGACTGTATGGAAGCTACCTTTGTTTGGGGTGCTACTTCAAAGATACTATATGGGAAAACACATTTTGTCAGTTGCTTTGTGCTCATACAGCTTGGCACAGTTCACACAAAAGTCCATAGAAACTCCATTCCTATGACAGTAGTACTCTAAGTTCTCTTTCACACTACACAAATATAACATTCTGATATCACTTTAATAGGCCTATTTCCATCCTAGGGAATCCTGCAGTTTGCAGCTTAGGGAGAGGCATTTAGAATTCTCATCCAAAGAGCTCTAGAAGCCTCACCAAACTACAAATCCTAGGATTCCATGGGATAGAGCCATGACAGTTAAAAGTAGTATCAAAGTGCTATAATCGTGTAGTGTGAAAAAGACCTTCCTCAAGCTTGTGTCCTTGAAATACATTAGACTGCAACTACCATCTTTCTCAACATGGTGATCCTGGATGTGGATTGCACAACTGATATTTTAAGACATCTGGATTGCACCAGGTAGATGTAGGCTACACCAAGCTCTAACATAATCACTTAAATCATTGCTATTCACTTGAACACCTCAAAATGAAACCAGAAGCTTTTGTGAGCTGGGGAGCTTTGTGTTTATGGCCATTTCCACACTAGACTGTTATAGTGCTATTATTCCACTTTTAACATCTTATGGCATCCAGGAGTTTACAGTTCAGAGAGGGGCCTTTGCTTTGCCTAATTTGCATCTCAAGTTATCAAGTTCTTTTTCCCAAGATACTAAGCATTATAATTAAATTAATCCAGTAGTCATTTGATCACCATCTCCATTTGTGAAGAGAAGGTTTTTTAATAAAGAGAGCTCATGAGATTCAGCAGTAGGACATTCAAGAAGCAGACTATCTGAAGATTTAAACAATTGTCATGCCTTTGACATGGCAGACAGGATTGCATTGGTTGCAAGTTAAATTTATTATTGTTTTTTCTTTCCAAGCAAACAAGCCATAGGCCAGATGGATAGCAATATGTTTGCCATGTGATTTATAATGGTCATCAAGTAAGTTTTTAAGACACAGCTGTTGGGAGCACTGAATTTGCTTCTCAGTTTATTAAAAGTCTGGCTAGAAATGGCACTGTTATTTTTTTTAAAAAAATCTTTTATTTAAATATTGCATATATCAACACTACTTTATGTGGTGAATGCACTTTGGTGTCAGCAAATGAAGCTTTCAGATCCTCAGAGCTTGGAGAGGTTATATTTTTAGACACAAGATCCCAGTCTCAAATATTCCCTTCTTGAATAAGGTTCTAAAAATGTGGAGTGATCTCTCAGATACAGGGATTCCTGGATGAAATAGATTATCTAGATCCATCTGGCTTCAGGTATAGTTATGGGATGGAGATAGCTCTGGTTGCCTTAGTGGAGGACCTACACTGGCAGGGGGAGTGTATTTCTGTTGGTTCTGCTGGAGTGCTCAGTGGCTTTTGATACCACTCACCATGGTATCCTTCTGGGACACCTCTCTGAGATGGGACTTGGGAAACTGTTCTGCAGTGGTTCCAGCCTTTCCCAGAGGAGCTAACTCAGAAGGTGGTGCTGGGTGACTCCCACTCAACTCCTTGGCCATTGGTCTGTGGGGTACCTCAGGGCTCAGTTTTGTCCCCTGTGCTGTTTAACATCTAAATGAAATCTATGTGAAACCACTAGGAGAGGTCATCTAAAACTTTAGGGCATGGTGTCACTAATATGTTGATTGCACCCAACTGTATCCCTCCTTTCCATTTGATTCCAAGGAAGGTGTCTCAGTACTTTATCAATATCTGTTGTCAGTAATGGACTGGATGAGGACAAACAAACTGAACCTTAATCTGGGCAAGAAATAGGAACTCCTGGTCAGTCAAAAAACAGATCAGGGAATAGGGACTATGTGCTGGATCAGGTTACACTCTGCTCTTAGCTTGGGTGCGCTCCTGGACTCATCCCTGAGCCTGGATGCCTGGTTTTTGCCAAGGGTCAGAAGTGCATTTGCACAGCTACAAGTGTGCCATCTGTGCCTGTTCCTTGAGGTGTCAGGTCGGGCTACAGTGACATATGCCTTGATTACATCCCCTTTAGATTACCATAACACACTCTACATGGGACTGCCTTTGGAAACTGTTCAGACTGCCTTTGGGAACTTCAGAAACTTCAGTGGATGCTGTGGCCAAAATGCCGAATAGGGCAAGTTACAGGAAGCATGTATCTCCTTTGTTAAAAGAACTTTTATGTCTATTGATTAATTTCTGAGCACAATTCAAATTTCTGGTCATGATGTACAATGTGCTATATGGCTTAGGTCCAGATCTATGTGATTTTCCACTTGTCATCCAACAAAATGACTTTAGTGCCTGGACCTGCTTGCCCACAAAGCAAGATGGTGGGGAGGAGGGCAGAGAGTGTTTGATTTCTTGCTTAGTTAGTTAGTTGGAAAAAGTTTTTGGAATTCTAAAGCTGGCAACAGGAAACAGCAAATGGCTCAGCTGCCAACCGCCTTCATTTTATGAAGAAGAATCTATGTCATGTGAAGGAACTTCAAAAGGGAATTTCAACAAATGTCAATTTCAGTTACATTATTTTTCTCATAAGTGCAGGCTGCATGCAGTCAAGACAATCAATACAAAAGTCTGTTTAGCTCATTAATCTTAGGAAAAATCAAATTCTTTGTACTGGAATCATGTGACCCTCTAGATGTTGTTGGGCTGCAAGTCCCAACAGCCCTAGCGAGCATCACCAATGCTAAGAAATGCTGGGACTTGAAGTCTAACAGTGCATGGAAAGCCATATGATTCCCACCCATATCTATCTTAGCAGAAGCAATCATATACATATTCACACGGCTTCAATACATGGTATTGATGTGGTTTGTTGGCTTGTTTTTTGTTTGTTTATTTACCTAAATACATTTATTTGCACATGAAAGATATACACTGCTTCCTCAGCCAAAGGAGACCCCCAAAGCAGCTACCAGATTATTGCTTTTCTTTTTAGAATATTTCTTCCTGGACTTCCAGTTCAGTAGCAAATAGCTAGACTAATAAATACACAACAGCTCTCCCCAGAAACATTGCCAAGGTCGATAAAGCTCAGAAGTAACTACTTAATGCTGGTTTTTAAAAACAGCATACTACATGGTAAAGATGGCAGTGTTACAGAACAAAGTAATGCAAACTTTTCTAACCTGGTGCCTTCTAGATGTGTTGGACTACAACTCCCATAGTCCTAGCCAAGATAACAGGGGTTGTAGCACTAGGCACTAGGTTAGAAATATAAGGGTTAGATGTGGTGTGAATTGTGGGAATGCAATAATTGAAGATTTCTTTTTTTATTACCATTGTTGTTCTATAGCCAGTTTGAGCAATTTCAGGGTGAATTGTTTTGTTGTTAACTGTAGTCAAGTCAGCTTTTGTTGGGGATTTGAGAGATTTTCAGTAATAAGTCTCCCAATCAGCAGAGTATTTTGTAATGCACACATAGAAGCTGAACAAATCACTAGTCCCACTTCATCATCTCCACCTCAGACATACTTAAGCTAGCTCAAAATAAACACACAAACAGTTTAGTTAAAAATATGAAAAGCTTCCTCACAAAATCTTGTGCATAGTCTACATAGATTCAATTCTTGAAGAAAGTAAGATGAAAGTAGGAACTCATATGCTTACAAGACAGCATGCTTCCCACAGAATTGGAGACCACATGCTTGCAGGGAAGCTGAAGAACAAAAAAGGAAGAGGAAGAAAACATGGAAGGGGAAGTAGGTGTTGACCAAACAACAGAAAGTTTACTCTAGGTAGTCCCCTCTATGCCTATAATAGACATGCAAACTGACTAGCCAGTTAATTAAAGCATGCAAAGGTTGCTACTCCCAACAACTTTGACTTATGGCAGCTCTATGAATGAGATTTCCAAGTCACCCTGTCATCGACAGCTCTGCTTAAATCTTGTAGACTCAAGGCTGTGGCTTCCTTGAGTCTATCTGTATCTGTATCTGTAGTGGGACCTTCCTCTTTTCCTGATGCCTTCTACCTTACCAAGCATTATTATCTTTTCTAGGGAACCACGTCTTCTCATGACACATCCAAAGTACCACATTCAGGTTAATCATCTTGACTTCTAGGGATAATTCAGACTTTCTCTGAGAGCCATTTATTTGTCTTTTTAGCAGTCCAAGGTATCTGTAGACTACTTCTGCAGCATCACAATTCAAAGGAGTTTCTTCCTATCAGTTTTCTTCACTGTCCAGCTTTCACAAACATACAGAGAATTACAGTGACATGGACATCCTAACTTTAGTATTCGATGATATATATTTACACTTCAGAACTTTCATAAACTGCCCTTCCAAGTCCTAATCTTCTTCTGGTTTGTTGATTGCAGTTTTTGTTCTGATTAACAACTGAACCAAGATAGGGAAAATCTTGAACTATTTCAATGTCTTCATTGTCTGCTTTAAAGTTATGTAAATCATCTGTGGTCTTAACTTTTGTTTTCTTTTCAACTGTAAACCTGCCTTTGCACTTTCTTCACTAATCATTCCAATTCTTTGCTATTTTCTGCCGGTAGAATGGTTTCCTCTGCATATCTTAAACTGTTGATATTCTGGGAGTGGTAAATTCCTCACTCTGCCACATCTAATAAAAATTGATTCCCTGAAAATGTTATTTGAATTTTCAGGTAAGCCTGTGCTAGCTGTAATGGGAGTTTCCTTGAAATACACGCAAGTTCTACCTTTATAAAGGTACTGCGCAGACTTTCCAGTTTGCAGCCAAGCGGCACACTACTACCTCATGTCTCTTCCTCATATCTCTGCCAGGTAGAAATGGGGAGATGGGTGTTTCTACAGCCATACAGCTTTAACCCCTGAGGATTCTGCTCAGTTTTCCCTTAAAACCAACCAAAGAATTCACACAAGCGGGAAGGGAGAGAATCAGAAAGAAAAAAGAAGTACAATAATACATTGAGAGGAAGAAAATGCACACACAAAGCAAGGAGAAAAGGAAATGGATAAAAATGTAAACATATTTAACATAAATAAAAATATCTGAGAAAACATGGCAGTCTCCTCCGTTGAATAACTAATTTCAATATGCTTACTGACTAGAGTGAAAAGAGAAAGAAAAAAATAAGGCAGAGAACAGAGCTACAAGTCATGTTGAAAAGCTAGCTTCTTGCCCTGCATGAAAATTAGAACATTTCTCTCTTCCACCCTCTCCCTCCCTCCCTCATCTCATTCTCTCTCTCTCTCTCTCTTTTACACACACACACACACACACACACTGTAGGACTGGAAGAGAAAGTCAATTTCCTTTCATCTGCTTCAGTGATGCAGACAGACTCTAAGGGAATGTATCAGTTAATAAAATATTGAAATTGTTAATGCTGTGCTCTATGTATCTCAGGTTACAGAAAAAGGAAGGAGATGCTGAAAACATGAGAGAACTATTCTGTTATCTTTTTTGCTAAGCAGTGGAAATGTCTGCAAAGTGGAGCAGATGTAGAGATATTGTTTGCCACTGAATATGGCCTGTAGGGATATGTGGGCTATATCCAGACTTTATACTGTATATCTTTGGTTGCTAGCTATGTTGAAATTACAGAAATATGGCTCAACATTTTTAGATGTGCTGATTTGTTTTCCTATTCCTCCTCCTCTCAGTGCCTTTGGGAAGAGCCTATGCTTGTATCCCCTGCGGGAGAAAGAAAATAAAGAACATAGTGTGGAAGTCACTGGTGACACAAGCAGCTCTCCCTTGTTCTGCTGCACTCTGTTTTCATGTTTATTTATTGTTTATGTCTGTAGCAGTGGTGGCTTCCATTGCAGGGTGCAGTGAATCCACCTTGGGTTTTGTCCCAGGTTTTAAAGGCATAATGGCAATGTGCAGAACCTTACCCCCAAAATAGGATCAGCCCCTGGAATAAATCCTTAGAAGTCTGGAATAAAATCTGGAGTGGATGTACATGTTGTTTACATTCCATTACTCTTGGGCAGGGCAATGAGACTGCTCAGCCAGCTTTCTGGCAGTGGTCAAGATGTGGAGGCAGTTATGACTCAGCCATGAAAGCCCCCTTTACACCTTTGGAAAAGTCTTTGAAACCAGCTCTGTTCCCATCAACAGTAGGCCAGAAAGACAACTGATGTTGCCAATAGCTACCTGCAGTTTATTTCAGGCAGCAGGTTTTTAAAAGAAAGATCTGCTTAAAAAACAAACAAACTTGGCAATGTTTTAGTCCCAAATAGCAAATGCATGGAGGACTGCAGAGTAGAGCTACCAGGTCATGATCATTCTAGGTCCTGAGATTTCCAGGCCAAAACCTGAGATTTAGGGGTGGCCCTTGCTGATGTCATGCAATAGGCCCTGCTGATGTCACCAAGGAGAAAGGAGACACATGTGGCCAAGCAATATCAGTGTGATTAAGATGGCAAAAGTTATTAATAAGGAGAAAAACACAAGGAGAGGCTGAAGGCATTTGCTTTTGCTTGAACCAACTGGCAAGGGCAGGATTCTACCTGCCTTTCTGTCCTCTCCTCCCTGCTGAGTTAAGTAACAGCATGCTACTTTTGCATTACTCAGTTTGCAGCCTTGAAGTAAACTGAGGAGAAAGTGGGAGGATGAGAGAGAAACTAGAACATTTTAAAGGCAGCTGAAAAAAGGGAAAATAGAGGGTTAGTTGGGACTGTCCCTGCTAAATCAGGACAGTTGGAGGGTATGAGGAATCCTAGCTAAGGAAATAAAGATACAGTAAGTACCCCTTGAAGTTTTTACAAGTTGCAACTATAGTTGAAGGTTAACACTCGGCCCTTGTCTCTTGTCTGGAGCTGACTACGGGAAAGCTGGTGCATTTATATGGAGCTTTATGTGCCTCCTGCCTGGAACTGAGCCATGATGTCTGCGTATTTGAGGTGACATGTTCAGATCTGGCAATCCTATCACAAGACCATTTTTGGCTCCTCTTGGCCCAGAACAGGCCACTGCCTCAATTCTCAGAAACTGGAAATGATTTGCAGTCACTTCTGAACACATTTTTTATTTTAAAAAAATGATTTTCAACTCTTTGAGGGTAAAGGTGGGAGTGAGGATGGGATGGCCCCAAAACAGCGTTTAGTGGCAAAATGGCCTCAGTCCATTTCAGTGAAAACCTGAACTACACAGGAGGTGTTAACAAGCCCTCTTCTCTTGCAACCCCACTAATCTATTTACATTTGCTGGTTCCCAGGACTGTATTTCTGCAAAGAAAGGTTGCAAGGGCAGGACTGGCTCTGTGATTAAGCAGGGTAAGGCAACTATCTTAAGCAAAAGATGTCTGGTGTTATGAAAGGATAGCAAAGTGTTAGTGAATTAGTGTGTTATTTTTTTGTTTACACGGCTAGAGAGGACAAGAGATGCTTATAGGACTGTCAGCCTGTTGTGCCAAAATAATTTAGCTGACTTTGGATACTCCACATCTTGAGCAGTCTCCCTTTCACACTATGCTGTCATAGCCCTGTGATTCCATTTTAACTGCCGTGACAGTATTCTATGGATTTGCAGTTTAAGGAGGGATACTTAGAATTTTCTGCCAGAGAGCTCTAGTGCTTCATCAAACTATGAACGCCAAGATTCCATAGGAATCATAGCACTATCAAAGAGCTATCATATCACACAAAGTGGAATCATAGCACTATCAATGTGTGCTGTTAAAGGGCCCCTGGAGCAAGGTCCCATTTGTTCCTTCACCTCAGGTAGAAAAATGCCTGGGACCAAAGCTGGTTGGGAGAGTGCTATCTGTCTCATGTATCTCTCATTCCACTCAGTCTGGATTTTTTCAGTGTCATGACAACCATTTGGTTAATAGCTCATTTTCTGTCCCGAATGACGTTCCTTGCATTTTCTAACATTTCCGTTGCACACTGCTGAACCAGTCTGCCTGTTGGTGCTCACCCATTGTCCAATTGTAAACTCTTAGGGAGGAGGAGGCGTCCTTTCGTTACTCGTTTGCGTAGTGCCTATTGTCGTGTTGCCCTGACCCATGACTGAGACAGCAGCAGCATGATCCAAATCAAAGCGCCAGGCAATTTCCTGCAGCAGGTGTGTGGCAGACCTTAGAGTGGCTCCCAGAATGCTTGGCTTAGGCTTTGTGGTAAAAAGGACAGCTTGTGCCAACAACTGTGGTAAGTTTGTCAAAGACATAGGCAAGATGCTGAACCCTATTCTGCCTTGGTCAGACCCCACCTGGAATACTGTGTCCAGTTCTGGATACCACAGTTCAGGAATGATATTGACAAGCTAGAATGTGTCCAGAGGAGGACAATCAAAGTGGTAGAAAGTCTGGAAACCATGCCCTATGAGGAGTGCCTTAGGGACCTGGGTATGTTTAGCCTGGGGAAGAGAAGGTTAAGAGGCAACATGATAGCTACGTTTAACTGTTTGAGGACATGTCATATGGAGGATGGAGCAAATCTGTTTTTTGCTGCTCCATAGACTAGGGCACAGGGCAATGGCTTCAAACTTGAGGAAATGAAATTCCATCTAACCACTATGAAGAAATTTCTGATGATAAGAACAGATCAACAGTGGAATCTCGGAGTGTGGTGGAGTATCCTTATTTGGACGTTTTTAAACAGAGATGGGATGGCCTCCTGTTGGGAATGCTTTGATGGTATATGGCAGGAATTTGGACTCAATGGTCCTAATGTTCTCTTCCAGCTCTATGATTCTAATGTGGGGCTATAATAATTAGGAAACAATTAATCAATATCTTGAAAGAAAGCACATTGAATTAGCAAAAAAAAAAAGCAACAGAGCCAAGGAAAACAAGAAGAATGCTTATGCTTGCAGCTGGATGCAGATAACGGGAAAATCAGCTTGCAGAACTGAGAATAACAGGAAGCCAAGTAGAGCAATGGTAGATAGTAAAAGAGAGAACTAACTGAGTAGGCTCAACAGGTGTGAAAAAGAGGTAGACTTTGTGGGTTGCAGCGTCTGGAGTAGGCCAAACTAGGCAAAGGGGAGGGGGAGCAACCACAAGAGATGAACTTTGGTGACCGAGAGCCTCATAAAGCTTCATTTTAATATTAAAAATCACACCCCTAGGGTGGAATCTTGTATTATAATTTGGGACCACCCATATGCACATGTGTAGTGCTTGTATGCTGACATAATAATGTATTTGTGACATGGGCCCTTTTCGCATTGAGGCTTCTCGCGCGAGCGGGGGAGGGCGGCTCGCGCGAGAAGGCTCCTCCGGGAGGCTGCCGTTTCCCCACTCCTTCCTTCCGCAGGCGAAGGAACTAGGGGGAAGCGGCAGCCTCGCGTGAGCCGCCCTCCCCCCCGGGCGAAGCAGGAGGCTGTGCGTCCGCCCCCCCGCCTGCGCGAAGCAGGAGGCTGTGCGTCCGTCCCCCCCGCGCGCACGAAGCAGGAGCTGTCACGTCCGTTGCGCTAGCGCCCCTTCCTTCCTTCTGCAGGGGCGGAGGGAAGGAAGCGCGACCCGGCCGCCTCCCCGACGCTCCGCACAGGAGGTAAGTGTGCGTGGACGCCGGGAGCGTTGCGCAAGCACGGTGATTTTCGCTTTGAGGCGAAAATCAAAAAACCCACGATCGTGCCGCTGCAGCCCCATGAGCACGACGGAAGTGGGAGTGCATCGTGCAGAGCGACGCTCCCACTCCCGTGAGGTTCACGGGGCTGTCGCGCAACAGAAAGCCCGTGCAAAAAGGGCCATAGTTCCTATACGCATGTATTTGGATTAGCCAGTAATTACCATTTCTTGCTTCTGTAATGGATGCTTAGCAGGGTATAAAGCTACCTGTGTGTAGCCATTTTCTTTGGAGTAGTATATTTTTAGTGCCTGATGCACAACTGCTCCCCTCTTGTGCAAGGGAAAATCATTTAATAAATTCTTTACATTTTTTTGCTACTAATCCACTTGTGATCTAAATTCGTGTGGTAACACTATGATTCTATAAGTAATGCAACAGAAGCTTCTGTTTTAGATCAAAGAAAGGAAACAACTAAACAGGAGAAGATGTTTCTCTGGTACCATTTATTTCTACAACCTGAAGGTGTTTTCTCTGAAGGTATTAAAAGTTTGATCACAAGTAGCTGACATGACCAGTTTTCGAAAATAAATTAACTAAGACACCATGACAAAAGTCTAACATTAAGAAATTTCTTAGCCTTCTTCGAAACCACTCACAACTTTTAATTATATTAAAATTATCAGCTTCCATGAGTGGGATTTGTCTATCTGTCTCCTTACTAGTAGCTGGTAGCTTTCATGTCAGTGTTGCAGTGAATCCACTCTGGATTTTAGTCTGAACTTTGAAGGATGCTGAACTCTTATCTTCCAAATAAGGTCAGACTGCTGCTGTAAAGTTTGGATTTAAATTGAGGCCCTTTCCATACGTGGGGAGGGAACTGCGCGAAAATGGGACTCACTGGATTTCCTGAGTATTCGAGTGAGTCCGTCGGGACGAAGAGCAGTGCGAGCTCATTGCTCCGCACTGCTCCGGCATCCAAAATGGCGACTTCCGGTTGGTGGAGGTTCTCCACCAACCGGAGAAGCTCGCCAGCCGAAAGCCCACCCCCAGAAGATCTGCAGGCATGCACTTGTGCACGCCTGCAAATCTGCTCCGGAGCACGGTGACGGAGCGACACGGAGTCACGCGCTCCGTGCTTTTTAAAAACCTCTAAAAAGAGGTTTTTGAAAAGCACGCTGCGCGACCAGTTCCGGTCACGCAGAACCGGACTGAGGTACAGAATTACAAAAAGTAGTCCGCCCCAGTCCACTCTACGGTGCAGAAGACCTCCGTTGGAGGTCGCTCTGCACCATTTTAAAAACCAGGTGCGGAAATGGCCTGAGAGTGGATGTACTAACTCCACTGATATGGGAGGCATCTGCTGTATTGGCAAGTGTCCTCTGATTTGGCCTTTTAACACAAGCCTAAACTTGTTGTTGTTGTTGTTGTTGTTGTGTGCTTTCAAAGTTGTTTCCAACTTATGGAGATGCTCAGGAGAATCTATCAGTGCCCAAAGTCACACAATGGGTTTCCATGGCTGAGCCAGGGTTTGAACTCTGCTCTCCAGGGTTGTAGTCTAACGCTCAAACCACTACACCACTCTGGCTCTCTCCTGAACTACTTACACACTCTTAATCAGTGATTACAATTTCCATGAGGCCCTCTGCCCCAAAATATGTGTCTTCTTCACTCCTCAACAAACACCTGATTGGCTCCAACTGTAATCCAAATGGCTTCTGTGGCCAGGATTACTTTTGTCCAGTTTCAGTTGGTGGGCCAGCTGCACTCTTTCCTAGGGAGGGCAGATCTGACTACAGCAATTCTTGCCTTAATTGTCTCTCAATAGATTACTGTGATGGGCTCTTTGTGTGAAAAGTGTCCAGAAGCTTCAGCTAGAGCAAAATACAATGGCCAGATTGTAAGCAGGTGTACATTTTAGAGACTGCACAATACTGTTTTTACTAGAATAGCACTGGTTTCCAGTCAAGCTGCTGGTCTTAATCTATAGAGCCCTAAATAGTTTCGGGTTTCACCCATGTGAACCTGCCCAAAAATCAACATATTCAGTGGAGGGCCTGTTATGTGTCCCATCACCTCATGAAATTAGGCTGGTGAGTACATGACAGAATTTTCTCCCTCTGAAGAGGTCAGGCTGGCTGCCAGTGGACACTGAAGACTGGGCTGTTTCATATCCACACTTCCCAGATGAAAACCTGGACTATGTAGCCAAGCAACATCAGACATGTGGCCATGTGGCCAAGCAACGTAACAGCATAAAGACAGGAAAAGTTATTAATGAGGAAAGCAGACAAGCTAGGAGAGGCTGCAGCAGTTTCCTTTTGCCAGAGCCAACTGGAAAGGGCAGTTTCCGCCTCCTCCTATCTTCTATCCTGTTGAGTTTGCAGCACTTGAAGTGAGATGATAACCAAGGGGGAAAGTGGGAGGAGGAAAAAGAAAATGGGGACATTTTAAAAGCCCCTGAAAAAGTGGGACTTACAGAGGATAAATTGGGACTGTCCCTGCTAAGGAGGGTGTGCTATTTCACATGTCCTTTGGCTCTTAAAATAAGGGGTCTCTACTCTTGCTGTTTTTAAAACTTTTTTCCTGGTTACAGAACAGTTTCTAAACAGGAGTTTGCAGTTTTCCAAAAATGTTATATTTACTGTTTTAAAGGTGTTTTGACTAGTTGTACATCACTTTGGGGTCGCGGATGGCTTGAAAGAAGACAAATAAAAGACTCAAATGAATAATAAATAAATCATCCCTCCTGTGTATGAAATTGCTTTGAGAACCCCCTCTGTGAAATGGACTGCTAAACACAGCAATGGCCTGCAGTAAATCCTTCAGTCATGGTGACAATTTTTACACTGTGTAAAATTGATAGTAGGTCCCACCTGCTGCTGCTATCACCAACATGACAGTAGGTTCTCTGTGTTAATAGTTCTACCCACACTGGGATTTTCCAAACATCAAGAACCAGTCAGCTTGACTCTTTCTGCAGGCAACCAGCACAAAAGTCCCATAAATAGCATGTGGGTGTATGGCCATGGATCTGTCTTAAGTTAGTGAGTGGTTCTGAGGTCTGGTTGAACCCTTGTATTAGTTTAACTTGGGGGCGTGTAGCACTATAATTCCATTATAACTGTCTTGACAACTTCCTCAAGAACAACCTTTCTCAAATTTTTAACCCTGGTGCTTTCCGCACCTTACTGTCTTCCGGCGCTGGGATCGCACAGGGATCGCACGAGTAGCCTCTGGTGAGAGGCTCTTGTGTCCGGGGTCCTTCAGCTCCGCACGAGCTGCCTACTCACACGAGAGCCCCGCCTCTTCCTTCCACAGTGCAGCCTGGGAGTTTCCCAGGCTGCGCTGGGGCAGGAAGCGCGACTGGTGCGACTTTGGAGGCTCTGCACACCAGGTAACTGCGCGCGGGGCCCGCGAGCAATGTGCAATCATGCGCCATTTTCAGCTTCTAGCCAAAAATGTAAAGGTGCGTGATTGGCGCCTGCCAGCCCCTGGAGCATCACATGATTGTAAGTGCATCATGTGGATCACTCCTCACAATCGCGTGACGCTCCAGGCCCTCTTTCGCATGGAAAATGCCATGCAAAAAGGGCCCCTGTTGTGTGCCTTCAAGTCATTTCTGTCTTATAGAGACCCTAAGGCAAACCTGTTCAGAAGAGGTTTGCCTTTGCCCTCCTCTGAGGCTGAAAGAGTGTGACTTGCCCCAGATCACCCACTGGATTTTCATGGCTGAGCACGGATTTGAACCCTGGTCTCCAGAGTCATAGTCCAACGTTTAAACCACTATACCATGCTGGCTGTAGGGATATTGAAATAATTTCAGGTCCCAAGGAATCCTTGCATTAAAAATGATTATGTCCACAGCTCAAAAAAAGTATATTTTTTCAGTCACAGTATCGCATGGCAACCTAATGTTCTAGGGACCCCTGGCTGAGAAACCCTGCTGTAGAATCCAGGGGTTTGTAGTTTGGGGAGACACTAGAGCTCCCTGGCAAAGAAATCAAAATTGTTGCTATTGTGTACGTTCAAGTTGTTTCCAGCTTATGTTGACCCTAAGGCAAACATATGACAGGGTTTTCTGGAGAGTATGTGATGTGCCCAAGGTCATCCAGTGGGTTTCCATGGTAGAGCAGGGAATCAAACTCTGGCCTCCAAGATCATAGTCCAAAGCTCAAACCACTACACCGCACTTATTCTCCCTAAATTGCCAATCCCAGAATTCCATAGGATGTTGCCATTCCTCTTTAAGTGGAGTTCTGGTGGTTTAATTATGTAGTTTGAAAGGACCCCTTGTAAACATTCCATGTTATTGCTGCTAATTTAAATATATAACATTCTTCATCTATTCATGCGCCCTGCTCTCAGTGTCCTCCATCAGTGTGACATGAGTGGCAAGCACAGAAGAAACATATTTGGACATGGCATCCTGTTCATGCTCCCTCTCCAAAGGTACTGAACCAGCAACTTCTTTCTTTAGTATCATTCAGGTGCCAGAAGTCTAGGTCTTTTTGTGCACAGTGACTGAGGCATGTGGACTTAATCAGCATCCCTCTTTCTCAACCCATCCATTATTCAATCATTGTATTGTTCTAAAGGTAACTCTAAACTCCAAAACTCTGAAGACAGATTGCTCTGAAGCTCTATCAATTCTTGCATATTTCTCTTCATCATCTAGTACAATTTTATGGAGCAGTAAGAGCCAGAGTATGGAAAATTACTTCTTTAAAAGTAATTGCAAATTACTTTTAACTACACTGCAGTATACCAGCAAACAGTTACTCTTGGAAAATGGTGGTAGTAATTTGATTGCAATTACTTTTAAAAAGTAAGAATTTACTGGGATTTAGTTAGCAGGTATCACATTAGAGTTATAATGTTAACTTAGTTGTTGCCAGAAATGAATTAATTACAAGTAATTTGTAACTTGCTCCTTCTAAGCTGAATTAAGGATGTGATTTGTAGCATGACAGTGATGGGAAGCAGCCAACAATCCAGCCAGGAAGCCAGCTTTCTGACCAAGAGAGTTGCTCAGTATGACATTTAGGCCATTGCCACACTATACTGTTATAGTGCTATTATGCCACTTTCAACATCCTGTGGAATTCTGGGGTTTGTAGTTTACTGAGGCCAAAGAGCTCTCTGGCTGAGAATTCTAAAGGCCCCCTCCCAAACTGCAAATCCCAGGATTCCATAGGATGTTGAAAGTGGAATAATAGCACTATAATAGTATAATGTGGAAATGACCTTAATCTCTGCTGTTTGGATAGTCAAGAACTGAGGAAGTTCCTAATTGTTTTAATGCCTCAAAATTTTCTAATTAGGAACCTCATTCTATATCTCTCTTGCTTCATATTTTATTTCTGTGTGATATTTCACAGAAACTCTTAGGCTTAAGTTTGTTTGTGGTAACCAACCAATAATGTACAAAGTGAAATAAACCAAATGGTTTGGAAACCTACCAGTATCTAAAATCATTCATGCCCTGCATGGATAATCTCTTGCCCTTCACTCCAGTTATGAGGAAGCCCTCACCACACTTTTAATGAGCGTTCAATTAACTCCAGGCCTGTCATTTGGCTTTCATACTAAAATAGCTGAACAGTATCTGGCAAGAAGATAGAAAAGCTGGCTGCATGGCTGCCTGGGAGTCTTGGCACAAAATTGGACAATTCATCTTCACCGCAAGCCTACATTATTTATTGCCCCAAGGTAAGATGCCTACTCTAAACACAACAGATACTGTTATTCCTCAAAGAACAAACTCTTTGTTTAGTACGAAAGACTAGCCTAGTTTCCTATACCTTGTTTCCATGCTGCCTTTAATTACAAATAACTTGTTAATAACTTGTTATGTGTAAATCAGAGGGGAGCAGAATACCTTTTAGGACGCAGTAGTGTCATGTGGAACCAAGAAAAGGCCAAGAATTGGGATGAGAAATTGTGCATGTCTCCAGATGTTGTCAAACTGAAATTTCCAGAATTACCAACGTTTGCTACACCTGCTGGGAGCTATAGTTCAGCAGCCTCTGAACTATAGTTCCTACCCCTGACCAAGTGCAATAACGATAAATTAAATGAGGCACTAAGCTGAAAGAATAACTTGACTGGTACCCAAACCAATGTGCATATGGTCTCAGGTTCCCAAGGAGATTTTGGATTTGCATTTACTTCAAAACATACCTACACTTTCCAACTGCATGCAAAATCAAGGTCTCATTCAAGTCTGTGCACCTCTGAAAACATTGACAGGCACAGTTCAAAATACCTGCTGAAAATGGCAGTGCTCACCTTGGAATTCAAATAGCATTATCCCTGCTTGACAACAACAGGTGTGGAAAGGAAGAAGGTTTGTAAACTGAAGGGAGGAGTAAAAAAAATTAGAAGAATTACTCATGAAAGGTATTTCTGTAATGGAGACTGGTCCAGGTCACAGACACTGTTCTTTTCATTAGACTGTAATTTTATCCAAGCAATGTAGTGTGAGTGTCTGCATGTACATTTTCCCACCATTTTAATGCAAAGAGGGCATTAGTTACTAGGCTTTCCAGTGGTTCCCCTTTGTTAATTTATGTATCACCTAAGCCTAGAAGGGTAACCTAATAATCCAAGAGGTCTGTAATTGTACTCTAGCTAATTGTCTGGACTGAGCTGGGCTGGTGTGCATTATTCTGTGTTGATGGGTTGTACTCAAATGATATACTCTAGGCAGACAACATCCTCTTTATACTTAAATTCAGTGGTGTTAATTCTACATGTTAGCACAACTTTGGGGCAAAAGAAATTTCTCTATGAATAACTCTCTAAAGCAACCTCACCTTCACTTTTTCTAAAATATGTGTGTGTATAGGGGGGCATGCCTCTGTTAGCAAAGTCTCTGACAAAGAAGTTCCTTTTTACAAAGGCCCTTTCCACACAGGGGTAATAAAACGTTGTAGCGTGACCTCTAACGGAGGTCGTCTACACCGTAAAGTGGATTGGGGCGGACTACTTTAGCGTAGTTCCACACCCCAATCCGTGCAGGAGCGACCGGAAGTGGTGGCACCGCGTACTTTTTAAAAACCACTTTTGATGAGGTTTTTAAAAAGCACGGAGCGTGCAGCCCCGTCGCAGCGCCCGGTGTAGATTTGCAAGTGTGCGCAAGTGCACACCTGCAGATCTGCTGGGGGCGGACTTCTGGCTGGTGAGCTTCTCCAGTTGGTGGAGAGTCTCCGCCAGCCATAAGCTGCCATTTTGGATGCTGCAGGACGCCGAGGAGTGTGGAGCAGCGAACGTGCGCTGCCCCGCGTGGCGACGGACTTACCCGGTTGCAGGTAAGCTCCGTTTCAGCACATTTTACCCCGTTTCTCCCTCCATATGTGAAAAGGGCCAAAGTCTTCTTATGCCTACCCAGCCTGCGCTTTTTCCTTCTCATCCTCAGTCTAGATGGAAGGGTATGTCTTTTTAAGCAGAAACAGCCCTGAAGGTGGTGAAGGAGGGCTGAAAAACAGAAATAGACTATAGATGTCAGGTTGCAGCAACATGTCTGTAGTAAACAGTGCAATAAAGCTTGTGCTGGGAAAGAAACGGGTCCTACTGTAGCTGATCCTATGGTAGCTGCGTGTGCCTCCTTACAACAGGAGAGTAAATGGAACTGCTTTCACCATCCCTTATTGAGCATCCATGAACAGCAAACAGAGTGGAAAGAGAAAAGCCGATAAACCTGCCTTCCCAACTTATTAGAAAAGCATAGATCTATGAGTCTCAACACCAAAATGGAAATCATAGGCAAACTGAAAACTGGTGGGGGAAAAATCATCCCTAGAAACATTTCAGAATTAGCCTTCAAGTAGTCTCTGGAAGGATCCCAGTATTTCTTTTTTGCTTACACAAACTTACCTGACCTGGTTTCATTTTACATGTGCAAATAGTTCATTTTGGATAAAAAGCTTGCTGAAATTTTTTGAACTGCTCTTCTTTTTTGTGGTGTAGGAACCTATCCCTATTCTTTCATGTTATTTCTGCTTCTGGTACAGAATTTTCTGTTAAAAAAATAATACCCAGGAACACATACACTTTGTTAATCAAAGTATACCTGTGTGTGTGTGTGTGTGTTTAATTCTTAGGCCATTTCAGCATTGTACCTCCTTCCATTGTCCTCCCGTTGCAGTCCTGGAAGTGCCTTTGCTGGGAAAGGAGTGTGAAGTGAACACCCCCCTCCGCAGCCAGTGAGCTCCGTATGGAAGGAAGCACAAGCAACACCTCCTTCCTTCCACAGAGCAGCCGGCCTCTTTCCCATGCTGTGCTGGGGAAGGAAGCACTTGATCATGTTTCTGCCCCTCCCACATGGTTGGCGGTGATGGGCATTAGCAGATTTTTTCCCATTAAGCGAATATATTGTGATCGTGACAGGTGGGGGCACATTGGCAATGGGACTGCGACATCATGCAAAAGCACAATTTGTGGTCTGCTGCCAAAATGTCCCCATCACATGAGAGAAATGCCATGCGGAATTGGCCTTAGCCTGTCAGAAGTTAGAAAACCCCATGTGACACTATGCATGGCAGAAAAACAAACATAATTTAGAAAATCCAGAAATGAAAGTCAGGGGCGGAGAAAAGACACACGTTTTTGCTAATCTCAGGAACGTTTTCAGTTTAGTTCGCCCAAGATGCTACAGCAAACCAAACAAATGGATGCAGCTTCAATTAAACCAGGTCATTTCACCAAATTGTTCAGTCACTTCATTGTGTCAGTTTGTTAGGATGAATGTTTTCCTCCTACAAAATCATGAAAAGGTTAACTTTTGGTTTACATACATGGCCATGAGCTGGCTAGGGAGTTCTGGCAAACAGATATTTTTATTCTACCAGCAAAAGGGCAATGAGATGAAAAAAACAAACAAACATACAAAAACCACCTCATGGAAACTTTCTCATGAAAAAGATTGTGACAAGGTTCCTGGGGAGAATTAGCAATGGAGGTTCCTTCTTTATGTATGTCCTTGTCACTCATAGTTAGAGTAAAGGTACATGATTGATATGTTCTGTCAGTGAGAAAAGTCAGACAGCAGAATTCTACTGAAATGCATAACTAATGTGATCACACACTCATCTCTCCACAGGCTTTTGCCTATGTCATTTCTTGTGATGCTCATGTATTGACACTAGTTTGTACTGTAATACTGTTTTTATACCTTCAGATATTAATTCATAGAACAAATAGGATGGCTGCTCATCAAAACAGCCATTCTACTTTCATTTGGTCTAGTAGGGAGAAATCTGTAGGAGGGGGCTGTACATCATTTAAACAGACAAGACACCACAGGCAGCAGTTAGAACGGATCACTCATGCAAAAACAAAGAATATTCCCAGTGTGAAACGTGAGGTATTTTAATTTCTGTCAGGCAGTAATTATTTTTAAAAAACCCTCAGAGAACCAGCTGGAGCATACAAGTAATGGAGGCCCATTCAAGGTAACATTCCTAGTCTTACAAACTTCATTGGTTTTAACCTTTATAGTCCTTAATGGCATCTGACAGAACACCTTGAGGAGCCATTGCTCCCACAGGAACCTGGCTAGATATTTAGATCTTCATGAGGGGCACATTTTAGCCACAAGCTCATACTTTCCCTGTGTTCCGATTTCTCAGGGTTGGTCCCAATTACTTTGGGACAATTACATTGTCCCAATTTGTCATCACCTTTTAAAATTTCCCAGGTCCCGTCTCCTCCTCCCATGTTTCTCCCTTTGTCCTCATCTTGCTTCAATCGATGCAAACTAAGTTTAAAATGCAAAACTAGTTTGCATTCAGTTAATTCAAGGGGGGAAGAGAAGAGGAGAGGAGAGGTGGAATCTTGCCCTTTCCAGTAGGCTCAAGGCAAACACAAACTGATGCAGTGTTTCCTACCTTGTCTGTCCGTCCTCAATAATAACTTTGGTAATCTTGACCATATTCTGATGTTGTGTTCTGGTCTGAGGCCATTTCTGCACTAGACTGTTACAGTCCCAAAACTGCAAACCCCAGGATTCCACAGGATGTTGAAAGTGGAATAATAGCGCTGTGACAGTCTAGTGCGGAAATGGCCTGAGCCTGAGTAATAGGAACAGGAGAAAGTAGGGCCATGTGGTGGCTTTGTGGCTTTGTGCTGCACCTAGCAACAAGGAAAAAAACCAAAACCAGTCACAAAGAAAGAAGCTGGACATTGAAAAGAGAGACAATAAATTGACCATATAAACTACACTAAATATGAACTACACTAGACACTCAGGTTAGTTGGTGATTTCAAAACTATTTTTAAAAGTTGGTTTTTGTTTTGTTTTGTTTTGTTTCATAGGTTTAATCTACTCACTGAATAGGCATTCCTTATAAATATGCTATATAAAACTGTAGCTAACTTGGACCCTTTCTTGAAGTGTTGAACTACACATTCCAGAGTGGAGGTGGTGCTCCAAGGCATCTGCGAAGAAAATGCTAGGAAAGGATTGTATTGTAATATGTTAGCATTTTTCCAAGGCACCATATCTGAATTAGCTCTTTGAAGGAACCAGAGAGCATTTGTCCTCTAAATGGTTCCAATGGTTCAATAGTAATAGTAACAGAACATAATGAATAATAACTTGAAGAACTAGGTAAATTGTACTTCTGGACTGCAATTAACAGCAACAAGCAGAGATATGTTGGGAGATCAGAGTAAAGAATAAAATAACTAGTTCCTTTCAAAAAGCAGTTTCTAGACTCTGGGTCAGAGAGCTAGTCTGCTGTACTCTGCTGCTTATAAATCCCAAATATTTTCACAGTTTTGTGTTCCTACTTCCAAAAACCTGTTCTAGTTAATGCCATTGCTAGCAATGCATTGCTTCCCAGCTGTGACCTTACTAAACTGTGGAGACTCAAGGAACTCTGGCTAAGGATGCACCTCTAATACCCTGAGTGAAATAAAATGCACAAGACAACTGCCCTTTCTGCACCTTACCTTTTTCCGGCACTGGGTTGTGGGGATCGTGTGAGCAGCCTCCGGCAAGAGGCTCTTGCGTCCCTGCGGCTTCAGTTCTGCACGAGCTGCCTGCTCGCCCGAGAGCCCCGCTTCTTCCTTCCACAGTGCAGCCTGGGAGTTTCCCAGGCTGCGCTGGGGCAGGAAGCATGACCGCCGCGGCTCCAGAGGCTCCACACGCCAGGTAAGTGTGCATGGGGCCTGGGAGCAATGCGCAATCGCGCACCATTTTCGGCTTCCAGCCAAAAATGAAAAGGTGTGCGATTGGCCCCTGCTGGCCCCTGGAGCATCGTACAATTGTGAGTGCATCGTGCAGATTGCTCCTCACAATCACGTGACACTCCAGGCACCCTTTCACATGGCAAATGCCATGCAGAAAGGGCCTAAAACTTATTTCTCTATATTTATGTGCCTATTGTTCAGATCTTGTGAGATTAGATTTACTAGAACCACTCCAAAGCAGTGTTTAGAGTAGAAAAAACAGGGCTCCTGACCTAGCAACCAGAAATGGAATTGTAGTTTGTGTGTACAAGAGCAGTAGGAAGGGGCATTTTGCAGATCTGTACTGGGCCACTGAAATTATGCTTGGGAGTTGGCACTGCCTATGAAATCAAGTGGTAACATGACAGGGCCTTTTAGGTTTTGGTGCTGTCTTTTGAACCCAAGTAATCTTATTTAAAAGGCTAAGTTTCAGAATATTACTATTCTTTTTACACAACTCCCAGAATCCACCCAGGTGCCATGGCAAGTTTAATATGAAAAAGTAATGTTTCCAAGCTCTGCCTATGGTCATTTCTGCATTACACTGTTATAGTGCTATTTTTCCACTCTCAACATCCTGTGGAATTCTGGGGTTTGTAGTTTACTGAGGCCAAAGAGCTCTCTGGCTGAGAATTCTAAAGGCCCCTCCCTACACTGCAACCCCCTCCCAGATTCCATAGGATGTTGAAAGTGGAATAATAAAACTATAACAGTGTAGGGCGGAAATGGCCTATGAGTTAGAGCCTATTTTTGAGTGCATTCAATTCTAGAGCCCCAGAAGTGGAATGTATACTGAAAGCGGAAACACTATTGTGTGCAAAGGACATAAGCTATGAGTAAAATAAAGAAAAACAAAACAGAACACTGTAAACACAATAATATAAAATATATTCTGTAGGCATTTCCAAAATGTATTAAAGTTTCAGAAGTTGTTTCCTCAGCATTATTTATACTGCCGATTGCTGAGGGATACAGTCAGAACTGCAAACCCACAGCCTGAAATGTTATTTTGTTAGCACGCTTTTATTAAAAAGGGAACATAGTTTTGCAGCTCTCCCTTTCAGCCCTTCAGCTCTTTCTAATGAGGCCTATCATAGTTGGATGAGATGTCATCTTGCTGAATAAGCAGAAATGAGTGTGGCATTTGCAGTACAGAAAACAGCTCATTTAGGAGCCCTTCTACCTCATGAATAATGCAACCATTTACAGAAAGATGAGACCTTATTCCCTTTGTGTGTTCTGTTAACAGCTTTCATTTGAAAGGCTCTTCATGAAACCAGTGAAAATCTGCTTTATTCTGCAACCCAGTATTTTGCTAGTAATCATTTCCTTTTAAAGGTTTTTGTTTAGCAACCATGCATACATGGAGACTGATAACACATATTCATCTACAGCAGCTCAGCTCTATTAATAATTCCTCTGAAGCAGCATTTAAGAGCAAACAGCACACAAGCTCATTGAACAGGAAGAAAAAAGATAATGTGCAAAACCCAAAACATCTTGATACTACTTTATAGATTTAAGTTTAGGTCTCTCCAGTACAGTCTCAACATTTTGTCAAAGAAAACTACCTAAGAAACAGGAGAAAATTCTTGTCTTGGTTTTCAGAAAGCTTTTTTTACAACCAAGTTCCCCAAACCAGGAATTTGGTTTCTTATTCAGCTAAGGTTGGCAGATCTTCAGGCCTGATCCTGAGCTTCCAGTTTTCATAAATCATCTCTGGTGGGAAACAAGGGTGCAAATGTGCCATTTTGGGCTAGGCTTAGTTCCAAGCAAGAGGAAAAGAGTGTGTGCAGATCTCCAGCTCATCTATTAAAGCAGTAGCTTGCTGCAGTTTGCAAGGCTTATTTGATTTTTTGCTACAACTTGCAAATACTTTCTAGAGGGTTTATTTATTTACCTTATTAGCTTCCTCTTCCTGTCCTATTCACAGGGACAGGGCTCATCCTCCACTATGCTCTGCATCCACCTTCTGGCTAGAAGTAAGCTTGATTTAATATTCCCTATCCTATCTTCCTGGTTAGGTGCTTTCCAAACCCTACCTTCTTCAGACATGCTCCTATGAGGATCCCAGCAGCAGCTGTGCTGGGAAGGGAGTGTGACAGGAGTGCTCCCCTCCACACCGCCTGCCTCCGCAATGAAGGGTGCATAATGACTTTGCCTCTTCCTTCTGCAGCGTAGCCAGGTACTTTCCCAGGCTGCACTGGGGGAGGAAGCACAGCCATTGCACTTCTAGACCCTCTGCTGACCAGGTAAGTCTGCAATGGTGACACAATTGTGGGTCATTGATGAGGAAAACCCATCCATGATTTACTTTGTGATTGTGCCCCCTGGGGACAGGAAAAGGATGGGACCATAATGATGTCATGTGTAACTGTCATTGCAGTCCTGTCCTACCATCCCCATGGCGGTACAACAACATCCTGCAGAAAGGACCTAAGTGAGCAAGAATAATCATGTCGGTTTACCATGTTCTGGGAACAGCCCTTTTAGCTAAGATTTGTCTCTTTGTTTCCAAACAACAAAATGTGTTCTCTCTTGACAATAATCTGTGAGCAACTGTGGTTGGTACTTAATTAATTACACTTAATGACATCACCAAGAATCATCTGTAGCTTTCAGGCTTTATTTTTTAGCCTGGAAACCTTAGAGTCTGGGACCATCCTGAACTGGTAACTTTATACCCTACACACCCAAACCAAAGTTAGTGGTTTGTGGCACACTTAGATTTTGGAAGTGGAGGTGAACTTGGACTAAGGGGCAGAGGCAATATTAACTAAAGGGAGATATTTTTATTGTAAGCACTATCTCCAGAGATATAGGGATGCAGTTAGGTTATAGCTAACTACATAACTAGGAGAGAGAGAGAGTGTGTTCTTGACCGAGAGAGAAGGAGGGAATGAAGTTATGGTGAGACTCTAAATCTGGGCAAGGAAGGAACCACAAATGGCAAGTTAACAAATAGCATGGCTACTGTAGCTAGTTACTTGTTTTGGGTAACAAATGTGATGGCCTGATGTATCAAAAGAAACTTAGCAACCAAGAGTGAATTGAAAAAATGACTTATTATTGGTGTAGCAGGTCATTGTTTCTAGATAACTTCTGCAAGTTCCTTTTCAGAAAACTTTCAGGACATTTTGACATGTTTGGAGCAATTTTCTTATGAATGGTAAAGAAGACAAGCAACAGAAAATAATGGAAAAATAATGAGCATTGCAACAAGATAATTAGTTATTTTTCCAGTATGGTGTTGAGTAATAATAGGGATTACTTTGCAAAAATTATATTGAGTAACAGAAGCTTTCCAACTATGAGATTATTCAAAACAAAGGGAAAACACCATGTTATAACCCTAGCTATCTGATTTGACTGCTGTCACTCCCTGAAGGTACATAGCCTTTTGTGCAGCTGTGGCTGTACTCCATTTCCAGCAAAAATGACTAGTTCTCTTCAAGTTTACAAACAAATTATTTCCTCAATTACAGTTTTGTACTTCCCATAGGGAACTATTTTCTTTTGTATATAGAGTTTCACACTTCTTACTGAAACCTAACCAGATCTGTAGACCAGTCTAGCTTTAGCAAACATTCTGAACCATGAACTTTCAGACCACAAACAAGGAGATGTAATGTGTACCAGATTCACTAGTGTATCAAGGAAAGGGACTGCAAAGATGATCTGTTATATATGTTTTGTATCTGCAGTGCATTGAAAGTGATAATTCACTTTGTCCCAATTATTAAACTCACATACAACCCTGAATCATCATGAAAGAACCTATTTGAAAATATAGAGTATCTGAATTATTGAAACAAGAGTAATTTAAATGAGAAATGCATTCTTAATTTTCTAGGTTTCTAGAGAGATGGTTCTCAGCTTTTGATCCTCCAGAAATTTTGGACTTAAACTCCCCAAATCCTTGGCCATTGGCCAAGCTAGTCAGAGTTCCTGGGACGTAAAGTCTAAAACATCTGGTGAACCAATAGTTGAGAACCACTGGGACCCATTTGAGGAGGAATAGGGAAAAAGAAACAAAGCAGAGAAGAAGTTCTACTTGCCACATTAAAGAATGCACAGCCACAGAATGGTCTATTGTATTATGTAGAGTAACCAATCAGATTTGTACAACACATCTGGTGCCTTATGTGAACATGATGACACTATACTAAAGATAACACTGTGCAAAAATTGTACAAAGCGTTGTGAATTGATGAAGGGGGGGTGCTCGGTCTTTGGAAGCGATTCCACCGAAGCCCAGCCGGCTGAATAAACTTTGAATTTCCATTCCGTGGGTCTCTATCTCTATTTTTCTACAACATTTTCTGGAGGCTCGTTGTCTGGGATCTGAGGGGCCTTTTGCCCACTTAAGCGGGCACGGCCTCCCCGGTATCCATGCCCCACTGACAGGGACCTTGGGCGCCCTGATGCTTAATTGGATGGTCCTCCTCCATGAGGGCGCTGGACCAAGGGATCAGTCTGCCAGCTTGGGAGCCCAGGACGGTTTGGAAATTCAACATAGACATGGCCTTAGGTACGTGCCTCCCATAAAGTGTGTGAAAAGGGGGGAAGAGGGGCTTGATCACCCACTTAGGACCTGCCCTAGTAGAGTGGCCCCAGAGGGGGGCTACTGAAACAGTAGGATTCCTTAGGAGAACGGGAAAAGGAGGGTGGCCGTGTTGTTTGGGTGAAAGAACGTGTGACTGGCATCACAGTTCCTAGTGCATACTGTTGAGAGTCTGGGTGCCTAGGTTGGTGTGTGTGTGTGACTGTCTAAAACATGTTGTGTTGGACTGTTGGGACCCCTTACCCACAGTCCAACCCCCCCAACCTACTGTGTGTTGTTACCAATGGGGAGGAAAATGGGTGGGGGCAGTAGCCGACAAACACCACTCCAATGTATGTTGAAAAACTTCAAGAAAGGGTTTAGATTGGAGAGTTAAGGGTTAAATTACAGAAAGCAGGCTTCTCGGTTCTCACTCTCTCTCCTGCAAGGGAGAGCAGGGAGGGGGAGAGAGGGGGGGATTTTTGGTAGCAGAGGATGGCTGCCCTGGTCATACAAATCCACACTTTAGGAATGAGTGATTTCTGGATTTTCCTCTTCCTGCTTTTACAGGGGAGATGGATTTTTAAAGCTACAAAACTTTGGCATTGTGCTTCTAAGCAAGCAGTTGGCATTTCCCCCCTTACTTTCTACAGTCAGTGCTGAGCAGCCAGAGCTGGCTGGAATTTGCTCGAAGTACTTACTGATGAAGTGAATGTTGCAGACTGGCATAGATTTTATCTCCAGGAGGTTTATTTTTGTTGTTGTTTGTCTCCCACATGGCCTCTCAAGGATTTTTATAACTTCTCCATCAAAGCATCTCAAAGCATCTCGAAGATGCTCACTTCTTTCCCCTCGATTGGGCAATTCTTTCCCCATGACCTGTGAGGCTGGCCCAACAATAAAAACTTGACTTACCTGAAGAGGGAAGTATCCCCCTTCAGCCAAAGTCTAGATGATAGGAAACCCCATTATCACAGGTTGCGAAGCTTGTGTGAGGTAGAATGGCCGTCATTCAAGGTGGGGCTGTGTATGCAGTGGTGGTAGGGAACCCTGGACACCCAGACCAGTACCCCTATATAGATGCATGGGACACAGTAGAAACCGAACGCCCCCCAGCTTGCAAAATGTAAGGAACAATGCAGTAAAGTTATGGTGCTGATGAAGGAAAAAACCCAGAAAAAGTACCATCACCACCATCACCCCCTGCTCTATATCCAGATTTGTCAGACCTGAAAGGGGGATCCACCTCCCTTAGTCCATCTGATGCCTATGATCTCAGAACTGGGCCAAAGATAAAGGCCAAGGAGATTAAAAGAATACAAGAGAAGCCCCTTTGTGAGGCCCAAGACGAAGAGGAAGGGGATGAAGAGGAAGTAGTGGCTGCACTTAGACAGGATAGCCAGCTGGTCTCCAATGCCCAGCAAGAAGGGGGCTACAGGCAAGTGCGAAGTTATCAATATACTCCCTTCACCACGTCAGACCTCCTGAATTGGAAGACACACTATGCTACTCATACTGATAAGCCTCAGGAAATAATAGAACCTTTCTCCACTATCATGGCCTCCCACATTCCAAATTGGCAAGATTGCCAACAGTTGTTAATGACCTTGTTCACTACTGAAGAGCGGAGAAGGATAATTCAACACACCGAACGGATAGCCCGGAACAGGGCATCCACCCCCCTTGGAGAGGCAAACTCCGAGCAATGGATGAGGAGGAGAGTTCCCTTAGCCGATCCAGGTTGGAATCCAAATAACCCAGACCAAATGGCTATGCTCCACGACGGAAGGAATGAAGAGACCTGTTAACATGTCCAAGGTTTCAGAGGTTCTTCAGGGGCCCACTGAACCTCCGGGGACATAATTGGAAAGGCTACTTAATGCCTACAGGCAGTTTACCCCTGTGAATCCTGATGATCCGGGTAACCAGCAAACTGTGAACTTGGTTTTTGTGGCCCAAAGTTATCCTGATATTAGGAAGAAACTTCAGAAGCAGGAAGGATTTGCAGGTATGAATTTGAGTCAACTGTTGGAGATTTCCCAGAAGGTGTACATGAATAGAGATCAAGAAGAGAAACAAGAGAAGGATAGGCAAATGCATGAGAAGGCAGAGTTGTTGTCAGCTGCATTGAGCACTCAGAAGGGTGACTCTAAGCGGGGAAGAGGAAGGGGCAGGAAATGGATGAGGAGAAGGCCAAGAGACTGGCGCTGGAAGGTCAGGTGCAGCAGCTGGGGGAAGAATCCAGGACCAAAGTCCAGGAGCTTCAGTAGCAGCTGGCAGAATTGTCCTCTGCTGCCAGAGGAGAGACAGGCGAGTGCGGGAGGCTGGAAGAGAAAGTCCAAGCCCTAAGCAGGGATCGGGAGCAGCTCCTGCAGAAATTGCAGGTTGAGCAAGCAAAGGTGGCAGAAGCAGAAACGCAGATGAGGCACCTGAGCACCAAACAACAAGAAGCTCTGGCTGAGCTTCAGGCCAGTTTGTCTCTTGCACATTCCCAGGTGGTGGAGGGTGCCAAGGAGAAGCTCAGAGTTGAGATTGCCTCTTTGCAGGAGGAGATGGCAGCTGTTCACCAAGAAGCGGCCCAGAATGCAGCAAAAGTGAAAAAGGATGGGTGTGAAGCAGCGCAGCCCTCGAAGCTGCCACCAGAGACCTGGCCAAGGAGAAACTCAAGAGAGCAGAGCTGGAGGCCAGAGTGAAGCAACTGGGTGACCATAGCCATAAAGACCAGTCAAACCTCTCCAGTATCAGGTCTTCCCTGAAGGAGAGGGAGCACGAGGTGAAGCAGCTCTCTACCCAGGTGAAGTCATAGAATCATAGAATCATAGAATCATAGAAATTCAGAGTTGGAAGAGACCACACAGGCCATCCAGTCCAACCCCCTGCCATGCAGGAACACCGTCAAATCAATCCCGACAGATGGCCATCAAGCCTCTGCTTAAAAACCTCCAAGGAAGGAGACTCCACTACACTCCAAGGCAACAGATTCCACTGCCGGACAGCCCTAACTGTCAGGAAGTTCTTCCTGAGGTTCAGGTGGAATCTCCTTTCCTGTAGCTTGAATCCATTGCTCCTTGTTCTGGTCTCTGGAGCAGCAGAAAACAAGCCTTCTCCCTCCTCTACGTGGCATCCCTTCAAATATTTAAACACGGCTATCATGTCCCCTCTTAACCTCCTCTTCTGCAGACTAAACATACCCAGCTCTCTAAGTCTATCCTCATAGGGCATGGCTTCCAGACCTCTCACCATTTTGGTCGCCCTCCTCTGGACTTGCTCCAGCTTGTCAATATCCTTCTTGAATTGGGGTGCCCAGAACTGGACACAGTATTCAAGATGGGGTCTAACCAAAGCAGAGTAGAGTGGTACCAGTACCTCCCTCGATCTAGACACCATACTCCTATTGATGCATCCAAGAATTGCATTGGCTTTCTTGGCTGCCGCATCACACTGCTGACTCATGTTCAACTTGTGGTCTATAAAGACTCCTAGATCCCTTTCACATGTACTGCTATCCAGCCACGTGTCCCCCATCCTATATTTCTGTATTCCATTATTTCTGCCTAAGTGTAGGATCTTACATTTCTCTCTGTTGAATTTCATTTTGTTCGCCCTGGCCCAGCTCTCCAATCTATCCAGGTCATTTTGAATTTTGATCCTGTCCTCTGGCGTATTAGCAACCCCTCCCAATTTGGTGTCATCTGCAAATTTGATCAGCATGCCCTCTATTCCTTCATCCAAGTCATTGATAAAAATATTGAACAGCACTGGGCCTAGGACAGAACC
Organism: Ctenosaura bakeri; assembly: GCA_948474755.1. Lineage (NCBI taxonomy): Eukaryota > Metazoa > Chordata > Lepidosauria > Squamata > Iguanidae > Ctenosaura > Ctenosaura bakeri. The sequence continues at coordinate 71,931 of CAOLHI010004666.1, read as the reverse complement.
CTGTGGCACCCCGCTAGTCACTTCTCTCCAGGATGAAAAGCAGCCATTCGTGATCACCCTTTGGGTTCGGTCGGTCAACCAATTACAAATCCAACTAACAGTAGCCCTGTCCAGCCCACATTTTACTAGCTTCGTTGCAAAAATGTCATGGGGAACTTTGTCAAAGGCCTTACTGAAATTGAGATATGCTACATCCACAGCATTCCCTTCATCTATCAAGCTAGTAACTCTATCATAAAAAGAGATAAGATTAGTCTGGCATGACTTATTTTTGAGAAATCCATGTTGACTTTTCGTGATTACCGCGTTGTTTTCTAAATGATTAGAAACTGACTGCTTAATGATCTGCTCCAGGATCTTTCCGGGTACTGATGTCAGGCTGACTGGGCGATAATTATTTGGGTCCTCTTTTTTCCCCTTCTTGAAGATGGGGATAACATTTGCTCTCTTCCAATCTGCTAGAACTTCTCCAGAGGAGGCCATGCAGCAGCAGAAAGGGGAGCTAGCTCTGTGTGATGAGGAAGCAAAGCGGCTAGCAGAGGAGGAGGAGCGAGCCAGGGCAGAGCTAGCCACAGAAAAGGCTGGCAAGGCAGCGCTGGAGGTCCAGCTGCAGAACCTCACCAATGAGCATCGCGTGGAGGTCTCTGGCCTCCAGGAAGAGGTGGCCAGAGTCCAGAAGCTGGTTGAGAAGAAAGAGAGGGAGCTGGAGAAACTGCGCCTGAAGAACGTCTCTTGCAGCAAGGAGCTGAAGGACCTGCAGAAGACTGTCAGCAAGCTGAAAGGGGAGCTGGCTTCCATTGAGTAAATGAAAGAGAGGGAAGACAAAATGCAGAACGAGCTGCAGGGCTTCCTGGAGGTGGCCAGGATCCGGGAAGCAGAGCTGAAGAGTATCAAGCCCCTGGTGCACTCCAAGGACCTCTCCCTGAAAAACCCAGAGAAGGAGAAGCGCCTTCAGGAACGGGAGTGTGCTTCCAGTCGGGAGCTGTATGAGAAACACCTGAAGAATGTGAGGCACTGCGCAGCCAGATGGGGAAGCTGGAGCGGCAGTGCAAGAAGCACCAGAGCACCCTTGCCAAACTGGAGAAGGCCATGGCAGCCTCGGGGCAAGAGCGGCAAACGGAGATGGAAGCTGTAAAGCAGGAGGTGGTGCAGTACAAGCAGCGAGCCTCTGAGCTGGAGAAGCTGCTGGAGGCTTCCAGGTCCACGCAGGAGGCTGCTATGGAGAAGCTGAAGAGGGATCTCCTTGAGAAGGGAGAGCAACTGCCCCAAAGCAGAGAGGCTGTGTCGAGAGCTGAGAAGGAGCTGGCTTCTCTGTGCACCTCAGCCCAGGAGAAGGGCAAGCCCGAGGAGAGCTGGAAGGAGCAAATGTCATGGTGCCTCCAGGAATCTGGAGCAGGAGATGTCCATCATGCACAGGCAGCTGCTGGAAAAGGAAAGTCTATCTTAACGAGATACATAGATTTGCTGCCCTGGCCTCCTCAAGGTGTCAGCTGGGCACCAAAATTAATCCCCGACAGGGACCTAAGATGGCGGAAGGACAACAGTATCAAGGAAACAGGCCCTTTGAGTCGCAGGTAGTAGATTTCACTGAATTGTCCCGAGCCGGAGCCTATCGCTACCTCCTAGTCTTTGTACTTACACCTGATAGGTGGAAGCTTACCCCACCCGCACCGAGAAAACGTGGGAGGTCATACGAGCCCTGCTCTGAGATATCATTCCCCGACACAGATTACCACATCATATAGGCTCAGATAATGGACCTGCGTTCGTCCACAAGATCATCCAAGACTTAACTGCTGCTCTGGGAATCACCTGGAAGCTACACTGCGCTTACCGAGCCCAGAGTTCAGGGAAGGTGGAAAGGATGAATCGAACCCTAAAGACACAGTTGTCCAAATTGTGCCAAGAAATAAGGTTGAAGTGGCCGGATGCGCTACCCATAGCCCATTTCAGGATAAGGTGCATGCCACATTGAACCACAGGGCTGTCCCCTTTCGAGTTGATGTATGGACGACCGCCTACTATTTTGAGTGGGTTGAGGGGAGATACAAAGGAATTGGGGAATATGGCCCTACAGGAGGAGGTTAGCGCCTTAGGGAAAGCCCTGAGTAAAATGAGGGAGTACACGTTAGAGCAGCATCTTCCCTTCCTACAGACTCAGGCACATCCCTTCCAACCAGGAGATGAATTATGGGTGAAGGATTGGAAAGGAGAGCCACTCAGCCCCGGGTGGAGGGGGCCTTACTAGGTTATACTGACAACTCCCACCGCAGTGAAGGTAGCAGGGTAGAGGCCTTGGGTGCATTACACTAGGATAAAAAGGGCCCATACTGACTGGACTGCCACCCCAATCATAGGGCAACCCTTGAAGATGAAGATCACCAGAAAGCAGTAAGGAAGACAGGGACTAGGCCTTGCTGTGTTCACTTTCTGGGGAGCTGAACACCAGGCACATGGCCAGATCCCCATCTGGAGAGGAAAGAAGATTGGGACTAGGCCCTACTGCAGTTGCTACTAGGGACACACTGCTCTACATTCACAGAGATAACTGGGATTCAATTGCACTGGGAGGAAGAGACACAGCTACAGATTACAATGTAAATCATCATCTTTGGCATTTGTACTGTGGATATAAATCTTTGTTATTTTCATTCTCTCATGCTCTGGACAAAATAAAAATTTTTGGTTGCTTTGTTTTGTTTGCTAGTTTTTCAGTGTGTTTATGTCCTTGTACACTTTTTCTGCAAGAAAAGTTGGTATTTGGAAAGGAAAAAAGTGGTTTGCATAAAACATGATGGCCAAGATTCTAGATCAACTATTTAATTACTTAACTGCTTTAGTTGTGTAGTGTCTCCCAGCTTGATCCCCCAAATCCTAACTTACCAGGCAGCAGCTGCTGTGAGCAATGGATATCTGTTCTGCTGTTGATTGTGATAACTGATATTTCACTCCTTTCTGTAAACAATCTTTGGTATGACAGTCAGAAGCAGGATCTCTGTTGCAATTCCTGCTTGCACCAGAGCCATGAAACTGCTGCATCCTGATCAACAGAAGAAGAGACCTCTATTGCTCACACTGGCTCCTGCCCTGTAAATCAAGAATGGGGGACTTTTAAAATCCCTGTGTATTCCCTACATTATTGAATACATAGGAATAGTGAATACAAAGCAGTTACAAATATGTAACTGTAGCTTATGCATTTGTAACTGTGATTATGATTCTCACCCATTGCTTCCTGTGCAAAAACAATATCTCAGCAGTTGGTCATTTTCTTGATGGAATATCTTGGTGTGCTGAAACACTTCTTTCTAGGAATGTATATCCTTGACTATTGTCCTTGTATATGAGGATGAATAATTATGGCAGCTTTTTCTCTGCTTCAGGAGAACACAAACTTTCCTCCGCAGGATTCTTCCCCACTGTCAGAAATCCCATTTTTCAACTTAGAAATGAATAATAACTAACTCTTTCTCACTAAGGATGAGAATATTGGCAAATATTCTGTATAACCTTCACTGTCACCTATTGCTGCTTTTACCAACTAGCCTAGAGACCTTTTCCCCCACCTTATAAAGGCCGACAGAACCAACTGCCTTGTGTGGAACAACAGGAAGATAGTGGGTGACACTTGATCTCAAGAGTCTTTCCTTTTACCAATGGAGCAATGAGATGCTGTTGGATCTTACCCAAAGTCCTAGATGTCTGATAGCAACAGCTAAAACTGCCAGTTCCAGACCATCCCCAGGCCCTGAGGTTTCTAGGCCAAAACCTGGGACCTAGGGATGGTCCCTGGTAACATCATTGAGTTTTATGGATTAAATACCAGCCATAATTGCTCACAGTTTATCATTCAAACAGAGGCCATTTCCGCACTACACTCTTATAGCACGATTATTCCTCTTTCAACATCCTATGGAATCCTGGGGTTTGCAGTTTAGGGAGGGGCTGGGAGGGAGGGGAAGGAGGAGGCTAACTAAGTGCATATGCAAACCCTCTATCAACTTACTGTTGCAAATTGCAACCATAAATCAATGAAATCTTGAAAATTGTAGCAAGTTGCTACTCAACTGGCTGAGCTAGAGATTTGCACATAACTCTTTCCTCTCTCCTGGAGCTGCATTATAGCCACTACTAGGAAAGTTTAGAGCACAAATTATTTCTCAGAGGCCTACAAATGGCTGACTTTGAACTATGAGCCTATAGGAGCAGGTCCCTCTGCTATGGGGGCATGCATGTCATCTAGTAACTGTAAATTAGTGGCCACGTTTACTCTCTGTGTTCTCTGTTGTGATTCTTTTTCCTTTCATGCCTTGCTTTTTAGATTCTAAACCGCAAAGGATGAACTGTCTTACTGGTTGGTTGTAATCTATTTTGACAGAAGAGTGAGGTTAAACATGGTATCCGTTTGGAGGCAATTTTTGTTCTTCTCACATTTTGTCTGAAATGGTGATCTTGTCAAATCCTATTGCTTCATTCTAATTAAACCTTGAGCACAAGGAATGATCTGCAAAGGAAGGCCTCAAAGACATGTGATCTGTGAATGCATTTATCAAAATGATCTCAAGCTGTACTCTTTTTACCAAAGTCTCAACATGAGTAGATTGTCAGAATAAGATCAGGAAGATCCAAATGCAAATACCCATTCATCTGTGATGCTTACTGGGTGACCTTTGCCAGTCATTCTCTCTCAGCATGACCCACATTATGGGGCTGTTGTATAAATAAAATGGAGACTGTGAGGAACCATATATGACCTTTCTGAAAGAATGATTGGATATAAGTGTATAGGATTCTACATAAAAATATAGAAAGTGCAAAGCCTCCTCCATTGCTAGTTTTCCCCATGTATCAGACTTGTTTGTTTGTTTAATTTTGGCTGGAATGCAATGTTACAGTTACAGATTTGCAACATAGAGATGTATAACTGATTGGTGTTCACAAAGCCTACATATTCATTCCCCAAACTGTCTTGTCCAGTACCTGTAATTTTTCCCCATATTCCCTAATCCAGTCTGTATTCAGAGTTATTAACATACACAGGTTGGGTTCCTGAGGGAATATGCTGACCTCCTGGTTGCTGCTCAGCCTCATCTCCACAGCAGCCAACCTATTCAAGACAGTTGATTGAGACCCAAGAGCTCTCTGGCTGAGAACTCTAAAGGCCCCTCCCTAAACTGCAAACCCCAGGATTCCATAGAATCTTCTTAGGCCAGTCATATGAGATCTTCGCCTGACACAGGCAATCATATCGGGTATTCGCCCTGACACAGACAAACAAATTTTGACTTTTATATATTAGATAAGATTTTGATAATTACCAGAACGTAGGATGTGGTAGAGAAGATTTGGGAAAACATGGCTGTGATCAGATAGGAACACTTGAGCTGGGATGCTACTATGTTTTGCTTTGTGGAAGGCAGATTGCATGATTAGAAGACACAATTGGGACCTATCCTGAATGGTGTGTCTATAGTGGTGAAACCATGTGTGCCTGGATTAAAATATAGATAGCATATTGTTGCTTTGGATATTTACACCATATTCATACCATTTAAGTAATGCACATAGAGGATAAAATCGTATACACTGCTGCAGTTTTTTTTTTTTATAAAACAATCAAACAAGCATAATGGAAATTTAAATCTCAATTCCACCAGCTATTGCAAGTCAGACGAGGCAAAAACAGCAGTGACAACAGCAGAGATCCTAGCTACACAGACTTGCATCACAGAAAGGCAGAAATTGCCTTCCACCAGATCAGACTATTTGTTTATTTAGAGCTATCTGGCAACCGCTCTCTGGGGACTTCAGCAACTGTGCCTTCCCAGACGGAACCACTAATATTGCCTGATCCAAATCAGGAGCTTTTGGAGACTGAGTGTATACACTTGTTCTGTAAGGTCCTGTAGCTGTGTCACAGGATATAGGAGGGAGCATAACAGTAAAGCATATCTCTTAGGCCATTTCTGCACTACATTGTTATAGTACTATTATTCAACTTTCAACATCCTCTGGAATTCTAGGGTTTGTAGTTTACTGAGGCCAAAGAGTTCTCTGGCTGAGAATTCTAAATGCCCCTCCCTAAACGACAAAGCCCAGAGTTCCATAGGATGTTGAAACTGGAACAATAGCACTATAACTGTGTAGTGCAGAAAGGCCCTACAATTCTATGCACACTTACATTGAATTTAGTAACTTACTTCTGAATAAACATGCAGAGGCTTGAGCTGTACAAGTATGCCATATATGATCCAGTACCAAACTTTTATACAAATGCACTCACCTATCAATTAAGGTCAGGTAGCAACTGTCCATCCAAGGTCCTAATCTATCTGGGAAGAGGAGTCCATTTGGCATTTGGCATATTTCTAGACTCCAAGAATGTCTGTTCATATGCTTTGCTACACCTGAGCATTGCACTGTGTCCATTACACTCTTTTCTCCTTTTCCCTCCCAAAACCTGACACTCCATTGCCAGCTACATATAGCAATACAATTTGGAAGAGTTACTTTTTGGACTATAACTTCCAGAGCACTATGACTGCTTTGGAAAGTTCCTTTTCCCCCCAGAATCTCAGGGATATATTCCAAAAAAGGGAGCTTTCCAAAGTTCTGCATAGGGTGCTGTTTTCTAAAAAGTGATTCTACAAAACAACAACTTCTGCTCTGATCCTTGAAATAAATTCACAGTGAAAGATGTGCCTTGCTTGAACAGTTCAGTTATCTAGGTAACAGCAGCAACCAAAATTTGAAGCAAGCATTCTTCTAATTAAAAAGAGAACAAAAATTAAATTATCATCAACATACTAGCGATGCTTCCAAGTACCCTTCCCAACAGTCTCAAATACTGATTGAAGAAAAGAAAGGACATAAGTGATTTTTGCATGACTATTGTAGTCCACACAATTGGTCCATGGGCACAAAATCCTAATTTGAGGGGGGGGAATTAAAACAAGGAATAAGAGCAATTAATCTGCATCATGATACCTCTTAGGAGAGCTAGCACAGTGTAGTGGTCTGAGTGCTGAGTGCTAGACTACAACTCTGGAGATGAGGGTTTGATCCTCACTTAACCATGGAAATCCACTGTATTACCTAGGGCAAGTCACACTCTCTAAGCCTCAGAGGAAGACAAAAGCAACCCCCCGCTGAACAAGTCTTGCCAAGAAAATCCTGTGATAGGCTTTCCTTAGAATCACCATAAGTTGGAAATAACATGAAGACAAACAACAATAACAATTATTCAGCCAACTTCTCTACAAATCAGTTTATGACATCTCTGCTATAAATGGGTCTTAAAGATACCTGCCTCATTTAGGATGTTTTAGGTATACAGAATTACCAATTGATCATGTAACACAATAGTTATGGGACTTATTCTTCGGAGCAAGGAAAGGGGTAGCTCCCCCAAAACAAACTGGAAATGGAGGCTGGAATTCCCATTGAATCCGCTGTTGCCTGTTGAGTAAACCCATTGGTAAATCCAGTTGATCTAGTGGTTCCACTATAGTCAGGAATAGTAATAGGATTTATGCCAGAGATCCATTGGTAAAGTATTGTTTTAGCAGCCAAATACATTGTCTAAGAGGTACACATCATACAGAGACATAGGGCACCACTAAAGGGGATGTGGGAGAAAGCGCACTTAGGTGATGGCACTCATTCTCAGTTACTCTCTTGCCAATCCAAGGCCATTTCCACATGTTACCTTAACCCATCATCCTCCTGTCACAATCTCAGCAGCGCCTTTGGTGGGAAGGGAGTGCAACAGGAATGTTTCTCTCCACATCTGGCCAGCTCCCTGCAGAAGGGAGTGCGAGTGATACATGCCTGTCTTTTGCAGCACAGCTGAGCTCTTTCCCATGCTGCACTGGGGAAGGAAGCACCTCCATCATGCTTCCTACCCTTCTGCATGGCAGGAAAGGACAGGAGCAACACACAGTCACAGGCACTTAATGGATTTAACCTGTTGAGTGAATATCCCAGGAACACGATCGGTGGGGGCTGGATGGCAATGGGACTACAACAACATTGTGCAGAAGCACAGTCTATGGACTGCTGCCATCCTTTCCCCATAGCGGGACTGTGACACCATGCAGAAATCGCCCAAGGCACATAAACTATTCACTGTAGTTGTATTTTTTTCCTGTTTCTTTCTCCCGTCTCCCAACCTTTGTACCCCTTTTTCTGGAGTGAGAGTGAAAAAAAGATTGACTTTGCCATTAAAAACAAACGTATCTTTAATTTCAGTATTTAACTTTGTGGTCCAAAGCATGTGTAGACCTTCCTCCCCAGGAAAAAAAATCACCAGAAGAGAGAAAAAGAGAAATGATATTTTTAAAAATACCCATTCTTATGAAAAGAATACATATGATACAAAATGTCTGTTATCATAAGGAGCTTGTTAGGTTAAAAACACTTAACTTACTTACTTAATTAAAAATACTTCTCTGGAAATTGTGTGTAGCAAGTTGTGCTAATATGATTCTGCAAGAGCATGATGATGTTTTGTAACCACTGGGTATTGGCTGGTACATTCCCTGGAAATACAATTTGAGGTTTTGTAGATGCCCCCTTTTTGCTAATATCATATTACTATCTATTCTTGAGAACTGAATGAGCTGATGAACCTATTATGACACATAACTAAAGCTCTAGTGGAACAAGGTCTAGCGTACCAGAATCATAGGACTGGACAGCTCTTTGTTTAGGATTAACAGTAGCACAAAATTAAGACTACCCACCACTGGATGCTTTTTTAGATATAATCCTAATGGAACTTCCTGGGCCTTCTACATAAAGGTTAGGATTAGGTTATATGTTACTGCGGTTATCTGGCCCCAGCCCGAGGTCTACAATTTCATATTGGTTATGTTTAATATTTCCACATGGCACTCTATAAGATGAACTCCACATGTCTGAAAGGGTCACGAAAGCCTGTGTAGGCAGGAATGGCCGCATGGCCTTAATTATGCACACTAGGTCTAGGCCAGTAAACAACCATTTGCCGCACAGCCAGTAGTGTCCTCCAGACACGGCCAATCATTAAGCTAATGCAAGGGCTCTCAGCCCCAAACTGCTTGCTCTATACAAACGCTAAGTGTTCCTCATCTACATACTGTTCTAACAATTGGCAGTGCTGGCTAAATCTCATCAATTCTTATTTTGACCTTTCGGAGGCTTTGTCTCCACTAAAAACCCTATTGTTCTCCTCGGGCTAGCCTCCAGGTACAGTCTTCCCTATAAAAACCCCAAGTTTGAGCTCCTTGTTGGAACGCTCGTGCCTTGCATCCCGAACTGCTGCTGCTCTGTTCAGCGAGCCTCCCCTCAGCCTTCACGTGCTAAGCTACTACGATCCCCAGCATCGAACTCTATTTCTACTATCCCGGACTGCAGGATCAGGTGGAGTATCACCCCAGAAAACCCTCTGAAAACCCCTATCAATTTTCCTCACTTTCTGCTTCTATAGTTCTTGGATGAGTATGTGAGTGCATGTGTCGTTGTTTGTTTTATTAAGGAGAGTTTTAATAAAATCTTTTAACTGAACAACTTGCCTAGTTCTTGTCGCAGCCCGACCCCGTAAACATAGGGTTAAAGATCTCGCTACGTTACCCTGCCTCTCATATTGCTAGCTTGTGCTCCTTGCTAATTCACCCAACTTAGTAATATTTGGAGTGCACTTAGGTGTCCCTCCCGGGACCCCCAGAAATCAGGGTAACATATATGTGCACTTTATATATGATTAACATATTGTGGCTATTACTATATGTTCAGAATGCCGGGGACTCTGATGTGATAGAATTGCTAGAACAGTACCCTCATCTGTTTCTAATACCAGTTTTTAACTAGGGCCTGCAGAGAGAGTACAAGGACCTCATTTTTGGATTAACAATTGCTTGGACAGCACATTCTCAAAGGCAGAAGCAGCCAGGCAAGCTGGCCATAATAATGTTCTGCACAGTGAAATTCAATCCATCTGTTTTGCTTGTAATGAGCTTGCTTGCCTTGTCAAGCACAGTGTTCAGTTGTCCCAGCTGTTGTGCAGCATGCATGAAGAGGTTCCAATCATCTGGATCCTTCTACCAATGCTACATGAGCATATTCTTTGCTAGTCAAGCTAGATTATTTGCAGACACAGACAGACACAACCAGGTTAATGATAAAAACAACAAGCTGCCAGGGGCTTCGGAAACAAGTAATAAATGAGTTATTCTTTAAAAGTAAAGTTCCAAGCTCTGACTCCAACTATAAATGCATCAAGTAGGTTGAACATTTGCTAAAGTGTCAAGCATGTAAACTAAGGCTATTTCCACACGGGGTAATAAAAACAGTGCAGTGTGTCCTCCACGGAGGACATCTGCATCTTGGAGCGGACTGGGTCCGGACTACTTAGTGTAGATCTGCACCTCAGTCCACTCCGGAATGACCCCAAGTGGTCCTCCAGCTTGCTTTTGAAAGACCTGATTTTTCTGATCTTTCAAAAGCCTGGAGCACGCCATTGCGTGCCTGCTGTCCAGTGCAGATTCGCAGGTTCATACCAATGCGTGCCTGCAATCTGCAGAGGATGGACTTTAGGCTGGCGAGCTTCAGCGGTTGGTCGGGACCCATTTTGGACGCAGAGCAGTGCGGATCTACAACCACACACTGCTCCGGAGCAGCCTGGACTGGACCAGGGAGCCAGAAGATCTGGTAAGTAGTGGCACGGGGTGATTCCCTCACCCCGTGCGGAAATGGCCTAAGAAATCCCTAGAGCCAGCATGGTGTGGAGGACATATTGTTCAACTGGGACTGGATAGACCTGGCTTCAGATTCCTGTTCAGCCATGAAGTGTACTCAGTGAGCTTCAACCAGGTACCAGATCTCAGCTTAAACTCTCTCATGGGGTTATTGTGATGGTAAATGGGATGAAGAAAACCATGTGTCTCATAGCTTCCCACTATCCCAATTTGTCAGGGGCATTCCCAGTTAATCCTTTGTTGTTCCACTTTTTCAACTGCTTTTAAAATGCTTCAGTTTCTCTCTTCTCCTCCTACTTTCCTCCTTTGTCCTAAGCTCACTTCAGTTGGTACAAATTGAGTGCAAAGTGCAAAAGCAGTTTACACTGAGTTAACTCAGTAATGGGGTACAGGAGGGGCAGACAAAGGCTCAGACAAAAGTGAATTTCTGTTCTTTTTCTAACTTATCTATTCTTCCTCATTAATAAATTGCTGTTGACATCTCCCCTTTTGAGACTGGCTTCACAGTTCCTAACCTTGGGTACCTGTCACTCTCACCTGCCCTAAGGTCCCTGCTTAAATCCCCCCTTGGATTTGGGACATGGGCCTCCAGGTGCCCTTGGTGTAGACCAATTTATTTTATCAGTGGTTCATGTAATGGTAAGCATGACACCCTTTCGTCCAGGCTGAAGGAAGCCAGTCAGAGTCAGGTTTAGTAGAGTAACCAATAGTTCAGCTTTATTTTCTTAACATACCAAACAGTTGCTTTATCATGTTCCAGCACTCAGTTCGAATCATATAATATTCAAACTGAGTTGCATCAGACTTTTTCCTTCCATCAGTTTAGACACCCAGTACACATTCACTCCCATCTGATTCTCACAATGCACTCCTTCAAAAGTCTTCCTCCAACTGTTGTTTTTTTCCAATTCTCCTCTCCTTCATTGAAGCCCCCTTCTTCCCTCACAGAGTTGTTACCCTGTTCTCTGGGGGTCCTGGGAGGGGCGCCCAAATAACCAAAACACAATAACACAACTTTGGGGAAAATTAGCTGCAGCACTCACTAAAGCTAGCGAGAAGCAGGGTAACTTAGCAGGGATCTTGCAACCCAGCGTCTACTGGGTCAGGTCAGTCAAGCAGTCAGACAGTTTTAAAACAGCAAAAATGATATTTTATTGAAAGACAAACAGTAAAGACACCACAATCACACAGCTAACGGAAGAATTGGAAATAGGGATTTTCGGGGGAAATGGGTGATGCGACACCTGTCTCGTAGTCCTGGAGAAGTTTGAAGATTGAGTTCGTGGATATGGAGTCTCAGTATGTAGGACTGAGGGGACAGCTCGCCAGACACAGCGGCAGCAAGGCTGGATGGAACTCAGAAGCGATCCGAGGTGGTCTCGGAATCGGGGGGGTTATATAGGGTGAATTGTGACTGCTGGCCATGCCTTACTCGGTGAGAACAATGCGAGTTTGGAGCAGGACAAAGCTTTGGAAAAGGTCAAGTTTAACATGATCGGCTTAGCGCTGAATCAACAATAGTGTAGCCAGTATGCAAATGCAAGGTGCTTAGCTTGGCTTTGTAAGACTATCGGCTCGGGGACGGGCGCCTTTGTTAGTGTCGCGCTTAAGCAAAAGGGTGTTTGCAGGAGAGGTCCCTGAAGCAACCGAGTGGCTCTATTCTGCCTGCCTAGGTGAAGAATGGAATGTCCAACAATTACCGGCCACGCCTGTTTACGTGCTTGTCTGGAGACCTCGCAAACTCGTGGAGTGGGGTGGCAGAGGAAGGCTGAATGGTTTTGATATCAAAAAGCAATATCTAGCGCTATCACCGGGCAGGCCTGGGCCGAAGTAACAGAGTTCTTAGTGCTGGGATTGGCTTCCCTTTGGTATTCACAAGCATGCTCTACACCCTTTCATTCAAGAGTTCTTCAACACAGGAAGCTCCCACCTTTTGACACCCCATTATCTGAAGACTCACGCTTTTGATGCTTCTAAATTAAGAGCAATTCCATTAATTTGATAGGAATTCCACTCTCTCATCAGTGTTTCTTGCTTACACAGGCTCACTTGGAACAGCTCTTACGCACATGCTACTTGCAAAGTGAGCTGAGAGCAGGAAAAAGGCATCAAGCCAGGTGAGAGACTCTGCAAGCAGCACATGAGTGGTTGCTAACAAGTGAGTCTCTGTAAGTCCTTTGAACTCCCTCCAGTACATTAGGATGGTTCCACTTTTCAACCAGTTCCATTTTCTGACAATGCTATATCGCTAAACTGTCAGATAAGATAGATGGAAGCCTGTAACATTTTTTCAAGTTCTGTTCCTCTTTGTTTTTCTTGTTACAGTATCAAACTTGCCATCTAGATCACATTCTGAGGTTCTCTAGCCACACATGTTCCTGTTTTCATCTTTGAAATGTTGGAGGGCATATTTTTCTGCCTTAACTGATATGTGGGAAAAGTGGGATATAAATGTAATAAATAAAATATGAAAAAGTCAGAAGGGAACATCTGCATGTAGTGAAATGGCCACCCAAAATATTTTTTTTCAGACTCTGAGAAAATAAAGTCAGGCTAGTGAGTTCACTTTATGCAACTTCTTACTGGCTTTTGTAAGGCTGTATCTGAGTGATAGACATTCTCTGTCTGACAGTATTTGCTATACAGCAAACTCAGGAGGTCCTTTGTTTGACCAACTTTATAAGCCTTTGGCAGCACAAAAAGTAAAATGCATGGGAGCGTTTACACATATACACAGCTAAAGGATAAAAGAGCAATGCTTTTTTAAATTTCCCCTTAAGTGGAGTCAGGTTTTAATTGCAGTTTAATTGCAAAGGCTTCTGTTTACATTTGGAATAAATGTTATCTTTGGGCATAGTCAGGCTCTCTGAATACAAATGGCTTTCATTTAGATTCATCTTTGGCTTTCTAATTGGAGCCCAGAATATGTATGTATGTAGGTAGGTAGGTATTTAGTTATTTATTTTTATTTTATGGATCCTTTTGTTTGACAGTGGAAATGAGAAAATAACATCTGCAAACAATAATAGGACCTATGAATTACATGGGCTCCAAGATCATTAAGGAAGATATTCTTTTCTTAGTTATTCCTTTCAGGAAAGTGAAGCAGAAGATTTTAATGGGCTGTTTCTTTTGCAATCATATCACTTCTGGCATTTTTTCTGACCTTTTAACAATCTGTATTGGAATATCATTATATGGACTTGTATGTAACTATTTAATATATATGTAAAGTAGCAATGCAATATTTAATCAATGCATTGATTAGAGTAATCCTTTAAAATATGTGTTTGCATATTGAAATTAAAAAGGCAGCAGATTTTTAAAAGTGTTAATTTTAAAAAGAAGTATTTATAAAAACTGAAGCTGTGAAACACCATCTTTAAAAATGTATTCCCTCCAGCATGTAAGCGTGAATTAGTCTTCTAACCTTCTGTGACACATCCCAAAACAAGGAAATCATGTTTTTCCCTTTGAGAATTGTTTTTCTCCATATAAAGATTGAGGCTGAAATTTCATTAGTAGTTGCCTGGGGCCACATCCATTGCCTTCAGTAGGGCTAACATTTACCTAGACGTATATACAGGTTTGTACAATTGCTTAACTGATTACTTGACCAAGATTTCTTTAATTGGGTGACAACCCTGTTTCCCCCCACCAAAACACAAATATATATATTTTTTTATGTGCCAGACCTAAATGGAAACATAGATGATTTCAACTGCACAGATGCAAAATCCTATTACACAGTTATAGGATTTTGGTACCACTTTAAGTACCTATAGCTCCATCTGATGGAATCATTAAATTTGTAGTTTAGAATGGGACATTTAGAACTGTCTGTTAGCAAGCTCTAGTGCCTCACCATGCTACAAATCCCAGTCAGTTTTAAATTACAGTCAGCCCTCCACATTTGCGAGTTTCCCTTTTGTGGATTTGATTATTCATGAATTATTTGCTGTCACCTCTGCTGCGTCCTTATACCATTAATAAGGACTGCAAGCCTTGTAAGACTGAGAAACTGTGAACAAGGCTTGTAAGTCTCTATTAAAAATGCTGTGGGCCAGCAGTGGAGGTGGCAGTAAGTGGGTGGCATCCACCCACCTTTGCCTTGTAGAGGAACCCTAATACCTCAAAGGACTCCATGGTGGGTTGAATATGGTGATCATACTTTTTTGTGTGTTAAATATGGTTTGAGACAGCCTAGAGTTATTCACTTTTTTGGGGGGTTCACTTTCACGGGGGTACTGTGCCCATAACTCTAGCGAATGTGGAGGAATGACTGTAACTGGAAACTATTAACTGTATCAAAAACATGAGGAGAAGCAGCAGTTACACAAAACCTGAGATATCTCTCTCAGACCAAAGATTCCTCTTTAACTCATTGTCCTCCGTGATCTACATTATGAGTATAAAGGGTAGTGTCCAGACTTAGGCCAGGACTCAGTATTTTATGTGTGCTAGAATCCATGGCTTCCCTCCCTTATGCACCTCCTGAAACTTCTAGAGCAGTTTGTTGCCATGGCAGGAAGGGGAGTCAATGGGTTTTCTGGGGCTGAGTGTGTGACATGCACATCCAGTGGGATTTCCATGGCTGAACCCTGGTCTCCATGGTCATAGTCCAGTGCTCAAACCACTACACTATGCTGGCTCTTATATAACTAAATTAAAATTCACTGGTTTCATACATATGATCACAGAGATGGAAGAGACTGCAAGGGACATCTAATCTAACCCTCTACCATGCGGGAGTACGTAACAAAAGCATTGTTGAAAAAATGCACATGCAATCTCCAAGATGGGAATCTGCCACCCTCCAAAGCCATTTATTTCACTGTCTGCTGTTTCTATTATTCTGCTCTAAGTATGACTCAAGCTAGATATAATCCTAAAATCCTATGTGGCATCCAATTTTGTGCATCAGTGTAATTATCTAGAAGATAGTGCTTAAAACTATTGGAGATTTCTAATGGCATTGCTCTGAAAATGGAAGTGATTGTTGTCAGGAGAAAACTAGGTCTGGCACAGCAGTTTCAGGATAAAAACCACAGGATTTAGCTTGCATCTCCTGTCTCATTCATGAAGTGTTGAATCAGATATCATCCCTCTTTTTGTACCTTCTGCTTCCAGCCTGCAAGACCTCACACTGGGTCTGATTGTCACATCTGCTTTGATTCTGTCTCAGAGTAAATGAACAATTATTCATAGTATGAAATAAGCAAACTAACAACCATTACTGCTTCAGCTACATGTCCGGGAGACAATTAAAATTCTGTTTTACTTTCTCTTCCATGAATTAAACAGAGAAATAGCAAGGTCATTTGGGTTCCTACATCCTTCTTCTCTTCCTCCTTTTTGCATTGCTAAAGGAGAACCCAGGGAAGGCTCTCTTTTCTATGGCTTGGAAAGGCTCCTTTCCCACCAGCTCTTTTCCATCAGGTTGGAGGGAGTAACTGCCAGCTTCCCATAGCTTTCATGAGATCGCCTGCTAGGCAGTTGTCAGGGATGTGTTTGCTGAAACTGTTGTCTGTGTAGATCTATGAATAATTTGGTGACCTATTAAGTCTTAAGCACACTAAATTGTGTTCTTGATTTGGCGCCATCTGTATAACAAATCTTGCAAGCCATTTCCCTCCCTCGTCCTTTCCCTCCTATTGCTTGTTTTATTTGTTCAGCACTGAAAAGGGAATTATGCACTGAAGAATGGGTGTCAGACTTTTTGTGCCAAGCAAAAGGGCAATCCTGTCTCCACTGCTTAAGGCACAGAGGTGCTATTCACACAGACTCATATGAGCACAAGAAGAGCCATGCCGGTTCAAGCTAAAGGCCTATCAGACCAGCATTCCATTCTCAGGCTATTTCTACACTACACGGTTATAGTGCTATTATTTCATTTTCAACATTCCTTGGGTTTGCAGTTTAGGGAAGGGCATTTAGAATTCTCAACCAGAGAGCTCTTTGGCCTTAGCAAACTACAAACCCCAGAATTCCACAGAATGTTGTTAGTGGAATAGCATTATAACAGTGCCTCAGAGTGGGCAGTGAGAACACAGAATCTTAGGCCCTTTTCGCATCTTACCTGGTGTTGCTGGCATTGTGCGGGGATCACTCAAAAAGCCTCCTCTGGGAGGTAATTGCGTCTCCTGTGCTTCCCTCCACACCAGCTCCATGCTGGACAGAAGGAAGCGCAATAGCTCTGCCCCTTCCTTCCGCAGCACAGCCGGCTACTTTCCCAGGCTGCGCTGGGCAAGGAAGCGTGGCCATTGCGCTTCCTGAGGTTCCGCAGACCAGGTAAGTGTGGGAGGGATGCAAGAGGAATACGCAATCATGCATCATCTGTGGGAAAAACCCCTAAATGATATAATGCATGATTGCTGTGGGATCGCTACAGGAGCACCGCATGATCGCAAGGACGTCATGCAGAACCATCCTTGCAATTCCACGTCACTCCCATGGACATTTTGCATTTGAAGTTGTGTGTGAAAAGGGCCTTAGAGTTGGAAGGGACTGCAAGGGCTATCTCTTGCCATGGAGACATCCACACCTAAAGCACACCTAATAGATTGCCGTTCAAGCTCTTTAAAAATTTCCAAAGGACAAGAACCACTACCTTTGAAAAAGTCTGTTCTATTGGTGATCAGCAATTATGGCAAGGAAGTACTTCCTAATGTTTAGGTACAACATCAAATAATAATTAAGTCTTCCTTTTGGTTCCTCCACAGTCACAAGAACAATTGGTGAGGTCGTGGGAGACATGCCTTCTCAGTGGCTGTCAAATGACCTCCCAGCTGGTCTTCTCTCTGTTTTTTCTGCCTGGAGGCAAAGACGTTTTATTTAGATAGGCCTTTTGCTGTTAACTAGGTGTGGCAGAAAAGTCATTTAATGGGGTGTGCTGTACTGTAATTAACTATGTTTTAAATGTGATTTTAGCTATTTTAAATTAGTGTTTTTAATAACATTACTTGTTTAATCATTTTTTAAAACTTATTTATTCTGAAGTTTTTGGCTGTATTTTCTTTTAATCTGTATTGCAAGCCATTTTTGGTCCCATGCCAGAAGAAAGGCATGATAGAAGTTAAATACATAAACAGATAATAGGACCCTCTTTTCTCATAATTTATTAATAATATTTGTTGTTGTTGGTCCTTTATCTAGAACCATCAAATTACATGGTGCTATACTAAAACAGTAAAACAGACAGCCCTGCTGTTTGGTCTAATTTAATTATTAGGGATGGGGAGAAAGAGACTAATGCAATTTAAAAAAAAAGACAAATAAAAACAGATTGTCCAAACACATATAATACAGATATGTTAAATTGTGAGGATAATATTAAGCTGAAATTCTGAACGTGTTAGGGGGAAAAAATTAATTAAGATTGACAAACAATAATGAAAGGAATAATCCTCAGGTAATAGGAAAGAAAATTCCAATAAGAGACAAGAGAGCAGAAGAAATGACAAAGGACAAAGGTGGGCTTTCGGATTAGAAACAAAGAGTTTATATAAGGGAGGTCCCAAGCAGAGCAATAATGAGCAATGAGAGCTGAAAAATAGTGGGGAGCTAAACCATTAAAAAGTCAAAAGAAGAAGCTTATACTAGCTCCCCCCCCCCCAAAAAGGGGGGCAACCAATAAATGTAGATCCGTTGGTTTGTGTCCTACTTTCTGAAGCACAAGAAAATGAACTTGTGTCTTCTTCTACATGACATCCCTTCAGGTATTTAAATGTGGCTATCACAACACCTCTTGGTCTTCTCCAAACTAAACATATCCAGTATCCTTAGTTATTCCTCATAGGACTTGACTTTCACAATTTTTTCCATCCTGGTCACCTTCCTGAGGATGTTTTCCAGCTTGTCAATATCCAATATCAATAACCTGAAGGCACTATTTCAGGCAAAGTCTGACCAAAGCAGAACAAAGTGGTACTATTTCTTCCCTTGGTCTGGACACTATTATCTTGTTGATGAAGCCTAAAGTTCCATTGGCTTACTTAGTGTGTCACACAAGTTCAGTTGGTGGTCTACTAAGACCCCCTAGATTCTTTCCACATATATTGCTGTGAAGCTATGTGTCCCCTATCCTATATTTTTGCTTTTGTTTTTTTCCTGCCTTAATGTAATACCTTACATTTATACCTATTGAAATTCATTTTATTAGTTTTGGCCCAGGTCTCCAATCTGTTATGGTTATTTTGAATCCTGATTCTGTCCTCAAGAATATTAGCTACCCCTCCTTATTTGGTGATATCTTATGACAGATCACTTTTCTATAGGATGAAGAGGGACCATTGGTGAGCACTCTTTGGTTTTCATTGGTCAACAAGTTACAGTAGTACTGTCTAGCCCATGTTTTACCAGCTTGTCTGCAGCAAAATAATTGGGGACGGGAAAAACTCTTCTGTATGAAGTAGAGATACATTGCATCTACAACCTCACCTAATCTACTAAGCTTGTAACTCCATATAAAAAAGATTTAAGTGTGACATGTCTTGTTTTTGAGAAATCCATGTTAGCTTTTAGTAATTATAACATTCCTTTCTCAGGCCCTTTCCGCACCTTACCTTTTTCCTGTGCTTGGGTGCAGGGATCGTGCAAGCAGCCTCCGGCGAGAGGCTCTCACGTCCCTGCTGCTTCAGCTCTGCACGAGCTACCTGCTTGCATGAGAGCCCGACCTCTTCCTTCTGCAGTGCAGCCTGGGAGTTTCCCAGGCTGCGCTGGGCAGGAAGCGCAACCGGTGCAGCTCCGGAGGCTCCGCATGCCAGGTAAGTGTACGCGGGGCCCGGGAGCAATGTGCGATCGCGCACCATTTTTGGCTTCCAGCCGAAAATGAAAAGGTGCACGATTGGCGCCTGCCGGCCCCTGGAGCATCGTGCAATTGTGAGTGCATCATGCAGATTGCTCCTCACAATCGTGCGATGCTCCAGGCACCCTTTCACATGGCAAATGCCTTGCGGAAAGAGCTTCAATGGTCACAGAAACTGACTGTGTAATGATCTGTTCTAGGCTTCTATTCTAATTCTTTCCTGGTATTAACATTAAGCTGAATGGTGTGAGGTTGCTTGGGTCTTTTTTACCCTTTTTGAAGATGGGGATGACAATCACCCTCCTCCTGTTCTCCAAGATTCTCTACCCTTAGATACACTTCATCCTGCCCTAGAAAGTTGAAATCATTTATAGTAGCTAAGCATTCCTGTGTTACTTCTTTACCTATTTAAGGCTACAGTCCCATGACTGCAGTATTTATTCAGTTTTCATTAAACTGAGCACTGTTTTCCTTTCAGGAAAATACTAAGGTGTAGTATATGTTTGCAGTCCTGTCTTCTCAGTATCCCCTCTCCTTAGCATTTTCCATCTTCTCCACAAAGTGGCCCTGCTACATCTTTGTACTTCTTCTTCCTCTGAAAATAGGAAGAGAGAGAGAGATTTAATTATTTTTAACTTCTTGTGAATGCCTGTCTTCATTCAGAGCTTTAGTTCATTTGTCTTTCTCTCTACAAGTCCTAGCTATCTGTTTGTATTCCTCTTTGATGATTCTCCCTCTTCCATTTCTTGTACATACATGCCCCTTTTAAAATCTAATTCATCTGAAAATTCTTTATTCCTCCACCCCCATCTCTTTAAATGCCTCCCACTTTTGTTCTTCATTTGAACTGCTTGAAATTCTGTCTTCGGTATCTTTATTTCTCCCATCCATCATAAACTCCCTTCCTTTTGACCATTTTTGACCATGGAATCTCACCCAATATTTCCTTAAGCTTATCAAAATCAGTTTGCTTAAAATCTGACTATGTTTGGCTCCCTCTTTCCTCTGTATAACAAATTCCAGAGGACATGTCACTCCCACCCACTTCAACAGGGTATCATCTGCTACCACCACATAGGAGATCTTTCATCCACAGAACTATACAAGGCCATCTTTGTGCTGTCTGACGACTGAGACTGTTGTTGATGTTCCTGTACCTCATAACCACTGATCAAGGGGAGAGCTTGGAATGCATTTTATAGCTTCATATTCATAACACGGTCTCTAATAGTTCTGTGCCCATTTGTGACTCTCTTCCAAATGTCTATCTCCTGTGTTTGGAAACTGTCCTGCTCCCCTGAGGCATACTCTGTTTCATTTTCAAAGATCTTGGAGCAGATCATTAAGCAGTCAGTTTCTAATCACTTAGAAAGCAATGTGGTAATCATGAGAAGTCAACATGGATTTCTCAAAAATAAGTCATGCCAGACTAATCTTATCTCTTTTTATGATAGGGTTACAAGCTTGATAGATGAAGGGAATGCTGTAGACATAGCATATCTTGACCTCAGTAAGGCCTTTGACGAAGTTCCCCATGACATTCTTGCAAAGAAGCTAATAAAATGTGAGCTGCACAGGGCTACTGCCAGGTGGATCTGCAACTGGTTGACTGACCGTTCCCAAAGGACGCTCACCAATGGCTGCTTTTCATCCTGGAGAGAAGTGACTAGCAGGATGCCACAAGGTTCTGTCCTGGGCCCAGTGCTGTTCAATATCTTCATCAACGACTTGGATGAAGGAATAGAGGGCATGCTCATCAAATTTGCAGATGACACCAAATTGGGAGGGGTTGCTCATACGCCAGAGGACAGGATTAAAATTCAAAATGACCTGGACAGATTGGAGAACTGGGCCAATGCTAACAAAATGAAATTCAACAGAGAGAAATGTAAGGTCCTACACTTAGGTAGAAAAAATGGAATACAGAAATATAGGATGGGGGACACGTGGCTGGATAGCAGTACGTGTGAAAGGGATCTAGGAGTCTTTATAGACCACAAGCTGAACATGAGTCAGCAGCGTGATGCAGCAGCCAAGAAAGCCAATGCAATTCTTGGTTGCATCAATAGGGGTATGGTGTCTAGATTGAGGGAGGTACTGGCACAACTCTACTCCGCTTTGGTTAGACCTCATTTTGAATACTGTGTCCAGTTCTGGGCACCCCAATTCAAGAAGGACATGGTCAAGCTGGAGCAAGTCCAGAGGAGGGCAACCAAAATGGTGAGAGGCCTGGAAGCCATGCCCTATGAGGATAGACTTAGAGAGCTGGGTATGTTTAGTCTGCAGAAGAGAAGGTTAAGAGGGGACATGATAGCCATGTTTAAATATTTGAAGGGACGCCATGTAGAGGAGGGAGTGGGCTTGTTTTCTGCTGCTGCAGAGACCAGGGGCCTTTTCGCACCTTACCTTTTCACGGAGGTGGGGGGAGGCACTCGCGCAAGAAGCCTCAGCAGGAATGCTGCCACTTCCCTGCTGCTTCAGTTCTGCAACAGCTTCTTGGTCGCGCGAGTGCAGCGCGAACGCCCCGCCCCTTCCTACCGCAGTGCAACCTGAGAATTGCAGGCTAGCGCTGAGGGAGGAAGCGTGACCGGCCTGGCTCCCCGTGCACCGCATGCCAGGTAAGTGCATGCGAGCCCTGGGAGCATTGCGTAACAGTGCACCATTTTCGGCTTTAAGCCTAAAATGAAAAGGTGCATGCACAGTCCACGTCAGGCCCTTGAGTGTCGCGTAAATGGGAGTGCGTCATGCAGACCACTCCTCCCATTTACACGACTCTCAAGGGGCGTTCTTGCTTTAGAAATGCCGTGCGAAAAGGGTCCAGGACAAGGAGCAATGGATTCAAGCTGCAGGAAAGGAGATTCCACTTGAACCTCAGAAAGAACTTCCTGATGGTCAAGGCTGTCCGGCAGTGGTATATGCTGCCTTGGAGTGTAGTGGAGTCTCCTTCT
Organism: Ctenosaura bakeri; assembly: GCA_948474755.1. Classification (NCBI taxonomy): domain Eukaryota; kingdom Metazoa; phylum Chordata; class Lepidosauria; order Squamata; family Iguanidae; genus Ctenosaura; species Ctenosaura bakeri. Next base: position 49,441 of record CAOLHI010004666.1, on the reverse strand, counting down.
TTGGAGGTTTTTAAGGAAAGACTGGATGGCCATCTGTCAGGAGTGCTTTGAGGGTGTTCCTGCATGGCAGGGGGTTGGACTGGATGGCCCGTGTGGTCTTTTTCAACTCTACATTTCTATGATTCTATGATTTTTATGATTTCATGCGATTTAGTTATGATTTTGACATTATTACTATGATTGCAAGTTTTCCCCATCTCCTTTACTGGGCACCATCTGCAAGGGGAGAAGGAGGTCAGTTTGTGGTCTACTAACACTCCTACATTCCTTTCACATGGACTATGGTAACGCCAGCTGTCACCCATCCTATATCTTTGCATTCCATTTTTTTCCTGCCTATGTGTATACCTTACATTTCTCCCTGTTGAAATTTATTTTGTTACTTTTGTGCCACCTGTCTAATCTGTTAAGGTCATTTTGAATTCTGATTCTGTCCTCTGGCATGTTAACTACCCCTCCTAATTTGGTGCCATCTGTAAATTTGATAAGAATTCCCTCTGTTCCCTTATCCAAACCATTAATAAAGATGCTGAATAGCATTAGTCCCAGGACAGAATCCTGTGACACCCCCGCTAGTCTCTTCTCTCTAGGATGAAGAGGAGCCATTGGTGAGCTTTTGAGTTTGGTTGGTCAACCAGTTACAAATCCACCTAACAGTAGCATTATGTAGCCCAGATTTTACTAGCTCGTTTGAAGGAATATCATGGGACACCTTGTGAAAGGCCTTACTAGAGTCAAGTATTGCTACGTCCACAGCAGTCCTCTCATCTACCAAGATCGCAATTCTGTCAAAAAAAGAGATAAGATTATTCTGGCATGACTTGTTTTTAAGAAACCTATGTTGACTTTTAGCGATGACAACATTCCTTTCTAAGTGCTTCCAGACTGTCTGTTTAATGTTCTGCTGTAGAATCTTTCCTGGTATTGATGTCAGAGTCACTGAATCCTCTTCTTTCCCCCTTTTTGAAGATGAGGACAACATTTGCCCTCCTCCAGTCTGCTGGGACTTCTCTCACTCTCCAAGAATTCTCAAAGATTATTGCCAGGAGTTCTGAGATTATTTCTGCCAGTTCTTCTAATACTCTAGGGTATAGTTCATCTGGCTTTGGAGACTTGAATTCATTTAGAGCAGCCAGGTATTCTTGTACTTCCTCTTTTCCTACACTGTGCTGCATTTCTCCTACCACATCATCTGCTCCATTTTCCCCAGGTAGAGCTTTGTTTTCCTTTTAGGAGAAGACAGAGACAAAGAAAGTGTTGAATAGTTCTGCCTTTTCTGTTAGCAATTCACCATCTTCTCCGTGCAGAGGCCCTACCATTTCCTTGTTCTTCCTTTTGCTTTGGACATGATTTTTAAAAAAGCCCTTTTTATTGTTTTCAACCTCTTTAGCAAGCCTGAGTTCATTCTGCACTTTAGCTTTTCTGACTTTCTCCCTACACTTGCTGGCTATTTGTTTGAATTCCTTTTTGGTGATTTCCCCCTTTTTCCGTTTCTTGCACATGTCCCTTTAAAGTCTTAGCTCTGTTGAAAGGTTTTTAGACATCCATCCTGGATTGTTTAGACACTTCCCATTTTATCTCCTTATTGAAATTTTTAGAAATTGTGCCTTCAATATCTCACTCTTAAGAAATCCCATATATCATAGATCTCCTTCAGTATTCCTGACCGTGGGATCACTCCCAGCGTTTCCCTAAGTTTACTGAAATCAAAATCTACTTTGCTGTAACTTCAGACCATTAGACCTCACCCACCTTCTGAGGTAGCAAAGAACAAGCCTGTCCTGTCCTCTCTGTGGCAGTCCTTGAGGTATTTAAAGAGTGCAATCATGTCACCCCAGCTGCTATGGATTCAAAAGATTCACCTTTTGTTCCATAAAACCTAGTGCTACTCTACTCATACAGGCAACTGAGTTAACCTGCTTTGCCATGATAATGATGTATGAGCTTTTATGCCTTTTTCCTGTTCCCATTTGCAAAAGGCATATCTGACAGAGAAAATGAACTTCACCAGAATTACTAACAAGAGTCTCATAACAAGGAGGACAGAGAAAAGAGCATATTCAAAGCCACAAACCAGCTGCAGATCTAAGTATGCTGGATTTGAAACATTTTTGTCTTGAAATCATTGACAAGGCTTAACTCTGGAGCCTCTCTCAGATTGGGCTGAGAGGAAGGGGTTAGGACTAGTGTGCGTGCCCTTATCCCAGTTTCTCGTTTTAGCTCTTGCATGTTCAGGCAAATCCCTGAACAGGGCTTGTGCCAGCATCATTTTTGTAACCACAGACATCTCTTTCTCTATAGCAAAACCCAGAGCTTGGAACATTACTGTAGCAACAGAATTCTTTCCATTACTCACCATACAATGCGTAGGTCATTATCTTTATTGTTATTGATCTAGCTAATAGAACTAGCTGCATTATGCCTTACTAATACATCAGCACTACTTTTCTGCCTGGGTTACTCCCTATATTTGAAAGTCCACAGGAATAATCCTGAAATTCACCCGAAGGGCACAGGCAATACCATCTATGTCTTCCTTGCACCAAATGCTTTTAAAATCAACAGCAAAATCATAACTTGGAAACATTATTCTTTTGTACCACAGCTCTAAGTGACACCCAACCAACATAACCAGATTCATAGAGCTATGGTATAAAAAAGGATTTTTTTAACAAACAAAACACAGGAGAATATTTAGTCAGACAGTAATTCTTTCTTTCTTTAATTTAATTTCTATCTCACCTTTCTCCCAGCCAAAGGCCCTTTTCGCGCGGACTTTCTCTCGCGAATAGCCCCGTGAGCCTCGCGGGAGTGGGAGCGTCGCTCTGCATGACGCACTCCCACTTCTGCGGGCTCACGGGACTGAAGCGGCGTGAGCACTTTTTTTTTATTTTTGGCTTGAAGCGAAAATAAACGGCGCTCACGCAAGGCTCCCGGCAGCGTCCCGCACTTACCGGAGTGCGGAGCACCATCGCAGGTGGGCCTGTCGTGCTTCCTCCCCGCTTCCGCCCCCCGCGGCGCCTACAGCTCCCAGGGGGCACTGCGGAAGCTGGGGGCGTGGCTGAAGAGCGCCCATCGCGCAAGAACACTCCACGTGCGGTAAGGAGGCGGGGGGAAGCGGCAGTGTTGGGGGAGAGGATTCTCACGTGAGCCACCCTCTTCCATCGTGCAAGCGCCAGCGCTGCAAAAAGGGCCAAAGACACAAGGGGGCTAACAACAAACAAAGTACAGCTACACATCTATTAGTACAAAAGTTTTAAAAAACAAATTCAGCAAGCAATTCAACAAACAACACATGTGCTTAACATTTATAGATTGCTATTCTGCATGACAAAGCTTCAAACCTGAGATTTTAGGGGGAGTGTACCCCTATCCAGCAGCAGCAGTGTCCCTGTAACACCATTACATGCTTAGAAATGTACTTTTTAGTGCCATTGGCACATGGAAAGACTGCTAGCAAGTAGTTAGATCCAGCATTACAACCCCCTGGCCTTCCTTTCAAATCTCCACCCTTCAGTGGAGGGTCTAGGCTTCAGAGAATTTGTAGGGGACTGAGCTAATCATGGGCCACAGGCCATAGGTTCTCAATTCTGCATGTGATCAAAGCTACCATGAAAGGAATTCAGGCAACTCTTTTATGGTTTTGCACTGTCTTTCTCTATTCATTTACAACCAAACTCTGGAGACAACCAGTATAAACAATACAGAGAAGCATATGCTTGCTTTTCTTTTTTCCTTTTCTGCTTTCATGGTCATGATTGGTCTTCAAGTATTACACACAACCATTCACTACTACTAAAGCTGACACATTATATGCTCAACTACGTGCTTAACATTTATAGGTAGTTTTGTCCTCATCTGCATGGTAATTTTGTTTCACATCATAAATACAAAATGGGGTTTACTGCTTTTCTGCATGACTCTGCTTTGCTGCATTTACATAAAGCTGTCTAACATTTATATGTGTTTTTTTTTTACAGCTTTATTAAATGAACCCATTTAATGGCTGGGGAGACATTGTTGCCTTGGTAACAGTTATTTCCCAAAGCCTATTTTCTAGTATCTTGGATCTCAGTGAAGTAACAAATTTGTTATTACATCTCACACACTACAGAGAAGCTTTAAGGGACCGCAGTCAATTGTCTTTGTGGTAAGGAGGCCATGATGGAAGGAATTCTCACTGTTTAATGACAATTGAAAAAGTTTTTTTAAAAAAAAATGTTTCAGAAGATGTTAGCAGGTTGAGAGAAGAAAGAGAGACAGAGGAATGCTTTGTTGCAGCACACCTTCTGTGCACAGTGGAGAGGAGAAATTACCTTAAAAACCTTCATTTGTCTTATGGGAAAATTATATTTTTGAAAGCTCATGATGCTCCCAGGCCTAAATATTATGCACCCTCTCCTCTCCATTTTCTTTTCTATTTACTTCCCCCACACCTCTGCTCCCTGACATCCTTCACATGCTGAATCTCTTCTCTCAAGCAATGTGTTCTTGTCAGAAACTTTTTCTGCTCTGGTGATTTACGCTGCAGCCAAGCCCTCAGGGCCTCGTTGATCTTCCTGCATGTCACAAGCAATGTCATCACCAGAATTTTGGCACAGCAGAAACTCTGGGCTTAAATTCACCAGATGAATCTGAAAAGTTTGCTGTTCATTTGGTAGCACAAAAGCCCTGTTCTTCAGGACTTGTGTCTGAACAGAGATCTGGAAGGCATAAAGGAGGCAGGAGGCTACACCTGCCAGTCCCAGCATCCTGCAGGTACTGGCTCTACCATCTCTATCCAGAGCTCAGGAAGGTTACTTTTGGGGTCTACAGTTCACAGAACCCTTGTGAGATTCTAAGGGTTGTACTTCTAAAAGTAGCATTTTAAAAATAAAGTGGGCCTTCAATATCTGTGGTGGTTTGGTTCTGGGACACCACCACCACCATCCCGGAGTTGCCAAAATCAATGGATGCTCAAGTCCCTTTATATACAGTGGTATAGTAATATAGTGTCCCTTATATAAAATGATGAACAACTCAAAACAAGTGCTAGAGAGAACTTGGGAATCCATGAAATGGTGGGAGGCTACAGTAGGGTATGCCTACACATCAGCAGAATGGATATTGTCAAGCTGTGGTTGAATCCATGGATGCTGAACCCATGGATATGCAGTGCCTATTGTACTTCATTTAAACTTTATTTAATGGATAGGATAATTCACGAAACAATCCATATGGCACCAGGACAACACTCTTCAGAATACCTAATTGACATGCATCAGAGATAGATATAAGACATTTCTGCCCTACACTGTTATAGTACTAATTATTCCACTTTCAACATCCTATGGAATCCTGGGGTTTGCAGTTTAGGGAGAGACATTTAGAATTCTCAACCAGAGAGCTTTTTGGCCTCAGTAAACTATAAATTCCAGAATTCCACAGCATGTTGAAAGTGGAATAATAGCACTATAACTGTGTAGGGCAGACATGGCCATAGGCTGCCTGTGGTCCACATGCAGCCTTTCAGAGGGTCCAGAGCGGCCCCAACTTTACCCCATTCAGCCATTTTAAAATGTGTTGTGCTTTTAAAAAAATAAGTCTGGGAAGGCATGAGGGCAGAGACAGCCCTCCACAGTAAAGTGTAATCATGTCTCAAGCACAAAATAGATATATTTCATTACATCAGGGGAGGGGTGATAACTTAATAAGACCATAGCATGTGGCTCCTCTTTAGCTGCAAAATGCCCCACAGAAAATGCCTTCTTCCTTCAGCTTCTATCACACAGGTTGAGAGATGACACCCAGTAATGAATAACGTGCAGAAATCCCATTATGTTACAGTGAGAACTAGTGAATTACAGCTACCCATTACAAGCAAAAAGTAATAGTGTTCCAATTTGAAATGATAACAAGTAACTACTTAAAGTAACTTGTTACAGGTAACATGTTATTTCCAAGCTCTGGATGTATGCCTGAGCATGGCAGCTTTGCATGCTGGTTGCTTCTCCTCATCCTGACCTTTCCAAACTGAGAAGGAAGAAAGGGAGTGGTTCTAGTGGGTGTTTCCTCAGGCCCAACTCAAGACATTTTTGCTGCCATAGCAGAAAAGCAAATGACTCCTTTCTCTGCTCCCCAATCAAGGAGCACTGCACCCAAATCCAGCTGGCTATTCAGCTGATCTGTTTCCAGTCTAGTGTATACAGTTTCTAAGTACTGGTTCTTAGTTTTACAATGCTGAAGAGCCAAGTAGCTTTGAGTAGAACTGACAAGCTTTTCTCTTATATAATCCATCATTAATATTCTGTTCATCCTCCAGATTTCTACCTCATCAAGCCTATCCATGTTTACGAGGCACTGTAACATTTCCTCAGAAGGTCATGTAAAGCAGAGTTGGGGAATATGTAGCCCTCCAGATATAAGACTGCAACTCCGCATCCAGCACAGCTGAGGGTGAATGATAATGGGACTTGTACTTTCAGACCATTTTCGCACTAGCCTGTTATAGCGCAATGATTCCACTTTCAACATCCTCTGGAATCCTGGGGTTTGCAGTTTCGGGAGGGGCCGCTGGCATGCCCTGGCCATGCCCCCACGCACTGCAGCCATACCACTACACACTGTAGCCACGCCCCTATGCACTGTAGCCCCGCACCCTCCACACACTCCAAGCTCCGCCACTGGACATAGCTAGACACTTCTCTGATCTCCTCACACATACCCTCCAACCATGCACAAAATGACTGTGCAGGGAGCTGGAGCCACACTACAGTAAGGTGGGGGCTGGTGAATGGCAAGTTACAGCATAGTTCCACATGGGGACCTACTGTGCTACACTGAACCATATAGAATGCTAGAGGATAACTGTTGGCCCAATGACTTAGGAACAAAATGAGGAAAGGAAAGATGAATGTTTACAATAGTGTCGTACAGGCTACTTGGATACTACCTAATTTTTTCATAAATGTTGGAAAAACATGGGCAGTTGTCCCTGCAGAAGGCAGAATCATCAAATATTGTACTAAAATTACCACACAGTATTTATTATTTTCAAATTATATACAACTACTGCTAGTTACCCTGCTTTTCCATAAGCACTGCCAGTAATTTTAGAATATATATATATATATATATATATATATATATATAAAGAAGCAGCATTGGAATTGGCTGTCAGATCTGTATTTGTCTCTGCCTCCATATGACTTAGTTCTTGTGTGCCCATTAATTAAAAAAAAAGTGGGGGGCTAACAAACTTTATCCATCTTAGTAATTAACCTTCACAACCCTCCATGGAAAGAATGCATGTTATTGATTTTTAGTTTTTTTATCCCACTTTTTTTCAACTAGTATCCAAAGTGAGTAAAAATTTAAAAACAGAAAACAGTCACAACATTATCAATACTGAGAGACTATTTATACTGACAAATATTGATGGCCAATTATCTGAATCTTAGCAACGTTCCAGAAGCTCTTATTACTGGGATGACCAATTGGCAACATGTTGATCAGACCTAGATCTTTAAGCAGTCCAGTCTGACCAATGCTTACCCTACTAAAATTGTATCAAGCTGTACATGGGAACCCAAATATCCATGAGGGAGTTGAATTTTACAGTAAGTAGCCTATGGACCACTCTTTGGAGACCAAAGTGATTTCCCGGGCAACACAAATAGCCTGTGCCTCACTTATTAAGACAGGACCTTCCTGTGATACAGACTGTCTTTGTAATACAAGCTGTTCTGAATTATGAAGCCTCAAACTGTGACTGCCTTGAGTTAAGTGGGTAAAGGGGTCCATGTTTATCAAGAAAAGCACTTTCAAATATCATGGAGACTGTGCAGAGTAGGTCTTTGTTTATAAAGCTGAAAAGTACCATAACATAACACACAGCATGGCTGAAGACAGATGATACATAACTTTGTTGAAGTTAACCAGGCATGGCACTGCCTGAGTGGAAAACCACCTTATGTGTAGAAGAACACCTTATGTATATGCCACCTTGAATTCATTGGAAGAAAATTGGGTGCAAGTGTCATAAATAATGTAAACTTATTCAAGACTGTTTTGTGTTATCTGAAAATATCTCAAGAAGTATCCTGGAATTCCTTTAAAAAAAAAAATTGCACATCAAATTTCTTACCAGTTTAAATGTTACTGAGATCATTTCCCTTCTGTTTATTTAGATTAGTTCAGTAAATGAATTGCAAGTTGTTTATAGTAAAAAAAAGAGAGAGAGAGAGAGAGATCATTACTCTTTTCCCATCAATCTTTCCATTGCCTATAAATGTACTATTCATTTCATTTGAAATTTTGCTTAAATAACACCCAGTCAGCTTTTGAGGAAATTTAAATGAAGAATGTTCCCATGGACTCTTTCAAGGCCTCCAGTACTTTTTCACAGAAGAAATGTCTCCTATGATAGTTAGATGGCCGGTCTATGTTAATTTTCCCCCTGATTTAGCCAGATTAATTTAGCAGGCATTTGTAGAAAATTCGCCCTAGCGTTTCTGTGGGTCTATGGCCCTTTCCGCACCTTACCTCTTTCTGGTGTGGGGGCATGGGGATCACGCAAGCAGCCCCTTGTCAGAGGCTTTCGTGTCCCCGCTGCTTTGGCTCTGCAGCTGCTGCCTGCTGGCCAGCAGGCAGCGTGAGGGCTCTGCCTCTTCCTTCCGCAGTGCAGCCGGGTATTTTCCCAGGCTGCACTGGGGAAAGAAGTGCGAGGGCCACAGCTCCGGAGCTCCGCACTCAAAGTTAGTGCTCATGGGACCCTGGAGCCTTGCACGATTGCGCACCATTTTCAGCTACAAGCCGAAAATGAAATAGTGCTCAACCAGCACCTGCCAACCCCGGCAGCGTTGCGTGATTGTGAGGACGTCATCTGAAATGCTCCTCACAATCGCGCGACGCTCTGGAGGCCCTTTCACATGGCAAATACCATGCGAAAAGGGCCTATTTTTTCAAACCGTTTTTAAATATAACCATAATATATTTAAGAGTTTCAAACTGAAACCTTGGCACTGAAAGAAGGTGCTTGAAAATTCTTTGCTGTTATGTGCTGTCAAGTTCACTTCACCTTATGGTGACCCTATGAATGAGAAAGCCCTGGACATTAACAGTCCTGTTCAGGTTGACAGGCTGAGGGCCATGGCTTCCTTGATTAAGTTGGTTCATCTGTAATTCAGTTTTCTTATTTTCCTACTTCTTCTCTTCTAACTTCTTTTCTTCCCACTACCAAGCATTACCATCTTTGCTAATGAGTCCTGTTGTTTCATGGTATATTCAAAGTGTGATAACCTTATTTTTGTCATTCTGGGTTTAAGGGAGAGTTCAGAGTTGTTATCTTCTAGGACCCATTTAATTGGTCATTTTGGCAGTACATGGTATTTGTAGAACTCTCTTCTGGCACCACTTTTCAAATGAGTTGATTCTCTTCCTGTCAGTTTTCTTCACTGTCCAGCTTTCACAACCTTATGTAGAAACTGGAAATGCTATGACATGGACGATCCTGCCTTTGGTATTCAATTATACATTTCAGCACTTGAGAATCTTATCTAGTTCCTTCATAGCTGCCCTTCCAAGTCCTAGTCTTCTTCAGATTTCTTGACTACAGTCTCCTTTGATTAATAACTGAGCCAAAGTACAGAAAGTCTTTGGCTTGTTTAGTGTCTCCTTCATTCACTTTAAAGTATGTAATTCATCTGGGGTCATTACTTTTGTTTTCTCAATATTCAGTTGTAACCCCGGCCTTTAAACTTTTTTTCCTTAACTTTCATCAGCAGTCAGTGCAAGTCTTTGCTATTTTCTGGAGCACAACTTTAAAAAATGTACTGTACTACTCTTTGCTATAATCTACACTATCATCTTCTAGGAGCTTGTGGTACCAAGTCTCAGGAAGGCCTGACTTAAATCAAGAAAGAAAGTAAGATATCTGATAAGAAAGAATCTAGAATGTAGATTTGTAGAATCTACAAAGCTAACAAAATTAATTTCACCAGAGAGAAATGTAAGGTCTTACACTTAGGAAGAAAAAATGGAATCCAGAAATATAAGATGGGAGATGCGTCGCTGGATAGCAGTACATGTGAAAGGGATCTAGGAGTCTTGGTAGATCACAAGCTGAACATGAGTTAACAGTGTGATGCAGAAGCCAAGAAAGCCAACGCGATTCTTGGTTGCACCAATAGAAATATGATGTCTAGATCGAGGGAGGTAATGGTACCACTCTATTCTGCATTGGTTAGGCCTCATTTGGAATACTGTGTCCAGTTCTGGGCACCTCAATTCAAGAAGGATATCAACAAGCTGGAACATGTCCAGAGGAGGGCGACCAAGATGATGAAGGGTCTGGAAGCCATGCCCTATGAGGAACGGCTTAGGTTGCTGGATATGTTTAGTCTGCAGAAGAGAAGATTAAGAGGGGACTTGATAGCCATGTTTAAATATTTGAAGGGATGTCATGTCAAGGAGGGAGTGAGCTTGTTTTCTGCTGCTCCAGAGACTAGGACAAGGAGCAATGGATTCAAGCTGCATGAGAGGAGAGTCCACTTGAACCTCAGGAAGAACTTCCTGATGGTCAGAGCTGTCCAGTAGTGGAATATGCTCCCTCAGAGTGTGATAGAGTCTCCTTCTATGAAGGTTTTTAAGGAGAGGCTGAATGGCCATCTGTTGGGAGTGCTTTGATGTGTGTTCCTGCATGGCAGGGGGTTGGTCTGGATGGCCGCTGTGGTCTCTTCCAACTTCTATGATTCTGGAAGGAAGATATAGTATCTTTTCCTTTTGCGACAGGGCAGCAATTTGTAAAACTTCTCATCCGAACAGGAATATGGCAGGAAAGACCTTGTTTATCTTCCTCTCTGTTTAGAGAATGCAGCAGAGATAGGGGTTAGTCTTTACTACTTGGTTAAATATTTAAATCTAAATGTAGATATTTAAATCTTGATTTAAGTCCTGGGGTCCCTGATAAAGAAAAGGTTAAGAACTACTGGTCTAGAGTATGCCCATTTGTAGAACCTACTGTATTAAGCTCAGCCATATAGGAGTGCAGCCTTGTGTGTGATGGATGATCTCAGCCACTGTGCACTTGAAAGGCTTTTGACCAAGATTACCTGCTATGGGATAAGGGGACAAGTCTTTCCTTATTAGGGGACCAAAAGTGGAAGTGGAGTTAGAAATATGTGGACAGTTGTTATAATGGAGACATATACACAGTGGAGCCCAAAGGACTTGTATTGGGAACAGTGCTTTTTAACTTGTTGACCAGGTGTTAGGAGTGAGCAGGAAACTAGCTTTATTTGCTGATGATTCCAAATTTATTTATGGTATAGCCAAGGGAAAGGGATTACAAAGGCCTACAAAGGAATTTCAGAATGGAATGTGCATTAAAATGGCAAAAATGCAAGCTAGTGTAAATTATGCACTTTGAAACAAAAATATCTAACTTTACATGTACACTGAGCTAGTGGTGAATGACTGAGAAAAGTATCTTGAGAATGTGGTGAATAGCTAGATGAAAACGTCAACCTAGTGTGCAGCTACTGTGAAGAGGGAAACTCCACGATGAGTATTAGGGAAGAAATTGAAAATAGGCCTGCCAGTATCACAATCCCATTGTATGAATTTTTGATGTGATTCACACTTGGAATTCTGTATCTAGTTCTGTTCACTACACTTCAGAAGAAAGATTGTTGAACTGGATAAGGTTCAGAGGGCAGTTAAAATGATCTGGGAAAAGGAGCAACTCTCCTGTGAATAAAGTTTGTAGTCTGTGAGGATTTTTAACAGAAAAACAATGGGCAAAGTTTTTAAATAACATTTTAAAGAGTTGTGTATGGTGTGCAGAAAGTGGGTAGAGAAGATCTCACTTTCTCCTCCATAATACAAGAACTGAGTCTCATAAATCTGAATGGTGGGAACACAGATACCAGTAAATAGAAGTTCTTCACACAGTTAATGGACATTTAATGGATGCCCTGGGCCCTCTGCAAACAAACTATGGAATTCACTACCACAAGATTTGATAATGGTTGCTAATTTGCATGAGTTAAAAAGCAATTAGATAAATCTACAGACTATCAGGTGGCTAGTAGCCACAATGGCTGTATATTACCCAAGTTTTCAGAAGCAGTATGCTTCTCAAAACTCATTGCTGGAGTATAGGAGGGTTTTGTAGATTCATATCATCCATGTGGACTTTCTTTCATAATTTTGCCCTGATCACTGTTCTAATGTTCTGTTCAATTTATCCCAGTGCAAAATTCTGTTACATCTGAGTTTAGATTAAAATATATCATAGCAATTAAAAAATAGGATGCTGTCAGAGTCATGGAATGTTGTTTATTTACAGTTTATTTACTGACTAGTCACAATAAATAGAAGCAACGTACAAATGTTTAGACATTCAGAGATTTTATAAACACAACGTGTCCTTAAACTGATGAGATGTAATGCATCTGGGAAATGAGAACATTTAGTATCTGAAACTCTTGGTGCATAGAGATCTGCTGTCCAATTAATCATGGCCAAATATGACTGTACGTTGTACTGAGGTCCCAGTTAGCCAGTTACATGGCCCTAATGAACTCTGAATGCAAGAGCCTCCCTTTGTATGTTTATAAAATCTCAGCTGCATACAAAGGGATTTATTTCTCTTTGAGGCCTTGCCTTACGTAGAATAATTTGACAATCATTGTTTAGATTTCTTGCCCTTTTAACTGAACTTTATTAGTTCCATTCCATTGTATTTTGTCTAAGCCAAAATCAACACAGCATTGATTTTATGGTTCTCTTTATTTGGAAATCAAAAGAAGGAGATGTCTGAACCTCCTTGTCATGGACATTGTACTCCCATTCCCACTCTCCCCAGTTATGAGGGAAAGCAGCCAAAACGCTAAGCACTCTTTGCCTATGGTTAGCGAAGCACCTTAATTTTCTGCTTTAGCAAATCCTCCCTCACTCCCCACTGCATTTCAGGTTTTGTGATTGCTAAGTTAATCATAGGTGTCCTGCATCCCATATAGTTTGGTCTTTAGTAAGCATCTTTTGCATTTTGATTTATAGGAATTTTGACACAGTACAGAAATTAGTCTCTCTCATATAAATCTATGCATTTATATCCATCCATCTCTCTCTCTCTCTCTCTCTCTCTGTCTCCATTAATCTATCTAACTATCATTTACCTAATTTGTTAATTCATTCCACCACCATGTTTGGGATCCCAAAGCAATGTACAATAAAATAGGTTTTAAATGTTTGTTCAAAATAGATTAATTACCATTTTCAAAATGAATTTTAAAAGCAACTAGTTTTCATAATGAAACGCTTTACAGAATAATATGGTTTTGGCCACCTGCAGGAAGTTAAATAGGGACAGATCTAGCCCAACTTCATTTGGAATGGATTTCCAAAACTGAGGGCCTTTCCTCCCTATACTGTTATTGTGTTATTATTCCACTTTCGCTATCCTATGGAATCCTGGGGTTTGCAATTTAGGGAGGAGCATTTAGAATTCTTGGTCAGAGAGCTCTTTGGCCTCAGTAAACTACAAACCCCAGAATTCCACAGGATGTTGAAAGTGGAATAATAGCACTATATAACAGTGCAGTGGAGAAAGGCCCTGAGATAATGTCACAGAGAAAGCTCCATTTCATATACTCACCAGCCTAGCACCTTGGGGTGACAGGAGACATATCAAGGCCTGTGCTGAAGACCCAAACAAGCCTATAAATATGTCAAGAAAAAAATTATACTTACTACAACATTACGTAGCAAAGGCACTATGGATAGGGGCTTCTCACTAGATATGGGCGTTTAGGTTTCTTGACAGGCTGCTGATACAATAATATACAGTAAAACTTTCTCAAGAAGCTGTATCTATATCCAGTAGTGATGGACTAACCACCTGAATGAATTACTCAGGCTAGTGTTTGTTTGTTTGTTTGTTTGTTTAATATCCCACCTTTCACTTTGCACAGGACCTGAAATGGCTCACATCCAATTTAAAACAAGGTACCGGTACTTTAATAGACATTGGCCGGTACTCTGTATTGCAATTACAGATCTCTTAACTGCTCTGTATTCAGTAAGACTTTGGCCATTTGTGCATGACACTGTTAAAGTGCTATTATTCCACTTTCAACATCCTATGGAATCCTGGCATTTGCAGTTTAGGGAGGAGCCTTTAGAATTCTCAGCCAGAGAGCTCTTTTGCCTTAGTAGACTACCAACCCCAAGATTCCAAAGGATATTGAAAGTGGAATAATAGCTCTATAACAGTGTAGTGTGGAAATGGCCTATGTACTCCTACTGTCAAGAATGCTTTGATGGTGTATTGCAGGAGGTTGGACTCGATGCCCTTGCGGACTCTTCCAATTCTGTGATTCTGCACAAAGCCCACTTTAACATCCAGTAGCTACTTTGGGCAAAGGAGGTCCATTCCTTTGCTGCGGATGTGACAATCAGAAGCAGGGCCCTATTACAATTTCCCATCACAGCCTTACTTTCTGTCAGGATGGAAACAACGTCTTCCTTGCTCCCCAATCAATAGTTGAATTGCCTCCTCCACCCTCTGCTGCTGTTGGCTGTTAAGATGGGCTGGGGGGATCAGGATAGGAAACGTTACTTTACACATATGTAACTAAGTAGAGTAAGTAGAGTATCAGCAGTTACCATTACCAGTCCATTTATAAACATTAACACTAGTCACTGCTACTTGAAAACAGCTACCCAGTGCAGTGGAGACCTACTAATCATACTTGAGAACTCCAGGGTGATTGTTTGCTTAAATTAGTTTTAAGAGAAAAGGTGTGTACTACATCAGTTAAGACTGTGGCTTTCATCCCTGTTTCATTCTGTTTGAGACTAAGGCCCTTTCCATGCCACTCTCCCAACCTGCCATGGGGACAAAAGAAGGACCGGACTGCAGTGATGCTTCTGTATGATGTCATCTCAGTTCTGTCCTTCTCCCATCACCGGGCGGCACAGTCACAGCTTAAATCATTGACGGGTTTTCCCCATCAATGACCCATGATCATGCCACCATTGCGGACTTACCTTTCCTGCAGAAGCCTGGGAAGCACAATGGCTGTGCTTGCTGTCCCAGCGCAGCCTGGGAAGGTATCTGACTGCACTGTGGAAGGATGAGGTGTGGCCATCACGCTCCCTTCGGCAGGGAACTATCTGGTGCAGAGGGGAGCGCTCCTGTCATGCTCCCCTCCTGGCTGAAGTGATGCCAGGATCCCCACTGAAAGTCCTTGCAAAAAAGATAAGAGTGCGGAAAGGACCTATGTCTGTT
This sequence comes from Ctenosaura bakeri, assembly GCA_948474755.1. Taxonomy (NCBI): domain Eukaryota; kingdom Metazoa; phylum Chordata; class Lepidosauria; order Squamata; family Iguanidae; genus Ctenosaura; species Ctenosaura bakeri. The sequence goes on along the minus strand of CAOLHI010004666.1, from coordinate 34,167 downwards.
TGCAGTAAGCCGATATTGATCATTCTCCAAAAGCTCCTCTAGAATTATATTTTTTTCCTTTTGAACCATGCATTGCAGATAGTTCTGAGACAGTTTGATTTCTTTTATTTCTTCAAGGTCAGAGTGTACTCAAATAAACTTGTTAGAGAAATGTCTACAATCTGACCTCAAGTTCCAGATCTAGCTCAGTAACTATGTGTCACTACACAAAATAAACATCCGCACTGTGATGCATAAAAAGCATTTTTATTTCCCTAAATCTGACAGTGTGTCTTCACAGAGAACACATACTTGAATGCTTGTTGAAATTAATAAAAACCATGAGCACAAGACTCCAATAAAAGCTGAGAAGAAGCGATACTGTATTACAAAGCTGCTACAGAATACAAAATAGGCATGTTTAATGAAGATGTAACAGATAAACAAGGGTGAGTCCCAGTGTAGTAATGAGATTCATAATTATGCATAAGCAGCATTGTATCTTACCTAATTAATCTTCCTTAAAAACCCTATTACTAATTTGCTGTATCAGCACATTGATAATGAGGTTTGTGTGTGTATGTGAATGTATATTTAAAAAACACACACCTCTAATTGCCATCTGGAAAGTAGCAGAAATAAACTGGTGTCAGAACTGTATCTATTTATTAGGATGGCACAATTACACAGGGAACTATTAATGCTACTTGAACAATGAGACTAAAATCCTACTACATTGAAAAGAAGAGAGAGATCTGGATTCCACCCTAATTCCAAAATAATTTCAAATAAGCGTATATGGAAAATCCAGCTCAGTTTAGTGGGCTTACATTCAAGTAATTATGCATAGGAATGAGATTGTAGCCATAGCTGTTATGAGAAGTTAGATGTTCTTGGTTATTGAATCTCCATCAATAAAAACAGTAATACATCAAAAATAGTTTAAATTCAAGAATGCCCTTTGCCTATATGGGTTGTTGTTGCTGCTGCGATGTGCCTTCAAGTGATTTCCAACTTACAGCAATCCTAAGGCAAACCTGTTGAAGGGTTTTCTTGACAAGATTTGTTCAGAGGGGGTTTGCCTTTGCCTTCCTCTGAGGCTGAGAGAGTATGACCTGCCAAAGTTTACCTAACGGATTTTCATGGCTGAGCAGGGATTCAAACCCCAGTCTCCAGTCTTCAGTCACAGTCCAATGCTCAAACAACTACACCATGCTGGTTCTGTCTCTCTCTCTCATCAGAAAAAAGGATGCACCTACACACACACAGACACACACGAATGAAACAAGGGCCATTTCCGCACTACACTCCTGGGCCATGCAGTTTCGGGAGGGGCTGGCTGGCCCCTCCCGAAACTGCAAACTCCAGGATTCCATAGGATGTTGACAGTGGAATAATCGCACTATAAGAGTTCAGTGTGGAAATGGCCAAGGTGTTCCTTGCCTATACATATGAAAAATAAGAATGAAATGCAAGAATGAAATTTATGAAAGTTTACTTTCTATTTTAGACTAGAACTTAAAGTTAATTTACTGCCCCAATGATACAGAACAGCTACCAGTACAGCTATTAAGATGGGCTGGAGGAATCAGGGCAGAGATGTTACTTAATCACACATACATAACTAAGTAGATGATGCCCTTCCTGATCTGGTACAAGTCACCCATGTTTATTACTTATTGTTACCAATAAAATAATAAGTTGTTACATTTCTCATTACTTTAAGGCAACTTTGGGTTGACAATAGAATGACATAAAATTGGAAAATTTCTTCTCAAGGTGCCTCTGAAAATAAGCTCTAGAAAATATGTTATTTCTCACAATTCATTTTGAGCTGCTGTTGCTTCTTGTTGTGTTATTTTTGAAATGTACTGTTGTTCCACACTTGTTACAACCTGTAGGGGCAGCTGACAGTTCCTGAGTGAGAATATATGGTGAGCCCACTATGGATTTTGGTTGGAATTTTAAAGGAGCTGTCCAAGGTCATGAGCTTAGTTTGGGGATAAGAATTAAGCACCTTAGCTAGCTTCTTTAATGTCTGGACTAAAATGTGAGGTGAATTAACTGCCCATTGATATGAGAAAACCATCAGGCACCACTGGTTACCAATAATTACAGTTTTCCCCCATATGTGCACAGGACCCCTGCAAAAGTGGAAAAATTGCAAATATCAGTGTGTGTATGTGTGTGTGTGTAGAAAGGGGGGCAAGGCATGGTGGGGACAGCGGCACCCCGGATCCAAACCAGGTCAAGGAAAAGAGAGAGAAAGGGGGTGAGTCGGCATATACTTCCTCTCTCTTTCTCATCTCCTTTGAGTGAGTGAGGAGATTTAGAGAAGGGTTTGTGGTGCTGAGAAATCAGGCTTTGAGCTATCCTTAGCTGGCCAAACAATGGTAGCGGAGGAGCGGAGGACTACAGGCAGTTTTTAAAAGGGTACACAGTCTGATCAGAGCCACCAAGAGGGAAAGTTCATCCAGAAAAGAAAAGATACTCTTGAGGTGGGAGGTGGTAGGAACTGGTCAAACTCACTAATAATCAGATCTGTGGAACTGAAAACCACAAATGTGATGAGCCAACTATATATTATTTATTGTAGCTTCTTATGTTCGAGATCTGGGAAAGAAAAACAACAGAGATCACAATAATGCCATCAGCATCAGTACAAGAATCTGCGCTAGAGTACAGATATACCCCAGGTAACAAAATAGATGCTTTTTTGGACATTTTTTCTCCAACAGAAGATTTGATAACAGAGGCAGAAATAACATGGAAAAACAGCAATAGGTTTTTATACCACCAAACAGAAGAGTAGTTCACATTTCCTCATTTATTTTTATTCAAAATGAATAATATTACATATTAAATGAAACAGTCAGGTCAGATAGGTCTTGCATAATAATTTTTTACAAAATTGAACCTTCCATAGATCATTTGAAGGCTTCTTCCAAAATGCAGAGATATACACACACCCACACACACATACATACATACATATATATATATATCATAGCATCACACTGTAAGTAGGCACAGTTCTCCAAGGCTTCTATTGAAAGACACAGGCTGAGTCACTGAAAACTTGAACACAAAGGGTTAATCTCTGCTTTACCGAATGAAGAGGGACTTTGGGAATCCCCTACAGGCAGTTCTTATCTCTCTCTTTCGCTTTCCAAGGGCAGAATTAATCTGTTCTACAGTGTAAAATATGCAAGTTTTAGTTCCAGTAAACCTTTGCTGAAAACATAGTTAGTCTGCTGTCCGAGTCATCATCACAGATTGGACGCTGATTCCGCACTCCAGCTTCAAGCCTGGTGGGTGGGCTGGCACCAATGGGAAACTTTCTCTTCCCCCCCCCCCCAGGAAAGAGTGGGAAAGAGCCCACTATTTATGCCCTAAAGTCTTCCTAAAAAAAAAAAATTCTCAAAAGCTTCACTCACAGAGGTTTGACTGTATATCAGAACCCACCCGAGACAAGATCCTGGAGCTCAGTATCATAAGTGAAATAGCTGTTCTGCATCAGACTTTAAATATACACAGGCATGCAAACAAATTCAAAGTTTCATAAAGTATATAATTCAGAGCTGGGTTTTGCTGTGCAATAAATGTGGCTTACATTAGATCATTTGGCGCATCTGGGAAAACAGCCAAGCAGGGCTTTATGTTACTACTATATATGTTAAAATATGGTTCTTTTATAACTGTCCCACTTGCTAGTGATATACTATTGTTTTACTTACGAATGGCTTTCTTTGAATGGCTTTGAAGTTTGCTTCTGTTATGTCGGAGAGACAGTGGTTCATGTCTGTTCCAAGTGAAGCAGATGGCGGTTTCTGCTCCAAGCAATAGCTTTGATTGACATTGACATCACAGCCAAGCAGCTATGCCTGCAGCTCATTAAAGGACAAGCCCAAATATTGCAAAACCCAATCAGTCTTTATTCATAACTTTTATTCTTATACTGAGTGGTGGCAGGGGTGGGGGAGAGAATCACATTTCTGTCCATTTTTATTAGACCTCACCATGTGTTACATCATACAAACCTGGAAACCATTCTTTCAAAGATGGTAATTACCTCCCAAGTCAGGAGATGAATTATATGAATTATGCAGTGTGCTACAATTTGTTTGATTTTCTGCTTCGCTGACTAACTGCTTACTTTAACAGTGCAGCAAATGTGTCAGATCCATTTGCCACTGATATCTAAATAAGGAGCATAGAACAGGCAAAATTCTGAAAGTAGACACTTTTAAGTCACCCAAGACTAAAAGCAGTCAGGTGGCCTCCCAGTTGATGGCAATCAGTGTAATTTTATCCACTTCAAAATAAGTTTACGTCTTGGCTTTGTCATGGAATCATAAAATTGGAAGAGACCACAACAGCGATGGAATCCAATCCCCTGCTGTGCAGGAATACACATGCAAAGCACCCCCAGCAAATTAGTTAGTCCTGTATGAATTGAATCCTGAAAAGCAATACTGGTAAGCTGTTTTACTTAGAATGTCTAAACTATCTTTCAAATTTCAGCTTTGGGATTAAATGTCTGAAACAGAACATATTGGGCTCCAGAGTTCAGAACAGTTACTTTTTGGACTGCAGCTCCAAAAATCTCTCATCCAGCAAGACAAGTTGGTTTGTATTTTGAAGGATTTCCCCTCTCTCCTTATGTAACACAGCCCACTCTGTTCAGCAGGAATCTGTTACCCTCTGTGTATAATCATCAGTGAGCTGGATGGCTGTGAAGCGGGTGAAGAAATATGCTTCTTCCAGCCCAGCGGCATTCACCTAAATTTTGATCTTCCTCATGGTGGTAGTTCATTGCTTAACCAGCCCATTTTCCAGTAATGGAGCAATCAAGTAGCATTTCACATAGTGGTTTGATGTTATCCACTGAATATCTATTTGGAACTAGTTTATATAGCACCAATCAAAGCTCTATTCAACCACCAAACTCTTGGAATGGTTTTGTGCCCCAAGGGGAATCTCTTGTACAGGGTGTTGCTGAAATGAAGAATTAAGGACTCTCAAGTATAAGAATTAAGGACTCTGTAGAGTTCAAAAGCTGATATATAGCAGTTCTTGGCACCACACACTCTAGTATATATCACCCTGAATGAATCCCAGAATGGGATCATACTGAGAAAAAAATAGGTCAGTACTGGTGAAGCAAGCATGCAGATAAGCTGGTTACATAGACCATTTCTGCACTAGTCTGTTATAGTGCTATTATTCCACTTTCAACATCCTATGGAATCCTGGGGTTTGCCTAGAAAACCTTAGAATATGATTATGGTAAGTCAAAGTCACATAGCAACAACAATAAAACAAAATAAAAATATCCCTCATCACAAAGACTAGCATTTCTGTTAGTAAATAATAAAGAGGGATTGTTATGAAGTTACAATTGAGGAGGATGAGAACTGTATACATTGCCTTGAGCTCAGTGGAGGAATCACAGAAAATAAATGTAACCACTGAAAAAATAAACCTTTCCTAAAAATAAACAGCTAGGTAATGGCACGACCCAAGAGCATTCTTATCTCTTTTCACAAGAGATCACAGCTCATTTTGGTTTTAAATTGTACTGGCATTTAATATTCCATCATTTTATCTCTCAAGTAAAGAAATATGTGACACAGTCCATATCCAAAGATGCCCTTCTCTGTACTGACATACCCCAAGTGTGTATTTTGTGATTTGGTATCAAGAAGGAAGTGAGATCATATATTGGACTCAGTTATTGTTAGGGCAATGATTAGACAAATTCTTTTCCAAGAAAAACTGTTTCTTATCTGCTTCCCTCTTCTGCTGTTTCTCACCTTCGTCACTGTCTGCCTCTTTGCTGTTGGGTGCTTATGAATCACTCAAGATTTAATAAACAGCTGATGTCAGTGTCACATCCTTCTTTGCAAGACAGCTGATAGAAAAGTTAGTCTGACCTATATAAGCTATATCTGTAGCTGACTACCTCAATTGCTTGAGGTTTAACATACGCAAAGCAAAATCTACGGTATGTTTCTGCTGCAAGAAGTGCACAAGGGTTGCAGTGTAGCATATATAATTTGAATTATATTCCTTAGCCTAGTGGTTCTTTATCTTTGATCCTCCAGATATTTTGGAGCTCAGCTCCCAGAATTCTGTGATGCTTATTCAAGCTATCTGGTGCTTTGGGGAGCTGAAATCCAAAACACCAGGAGATTGAAAGCCACTTCCTAACCAATACTCAAGACCAGTCCAAGACATTCTGCTGCCTGAGAAAAAGCAATGTGCCCATTCCACATGCAGAATCTAAGGTTTATAGTGCTATTATTCCACTTTCAACATCCTGTGGAATTCTGAAGTTTGTAGTTTACTGAGGCCAAAAAGCTCTCTGGCTGAGAATTCCAAATGCCCATCCCTCAACTGCAAACTGCAGGATTCCATAAGATTTTGAAAGTGGAATAATAACACTATAACAATGTAGTGCAGAAATGGCCAAAGTGGGCCAGCAATTGACTCTTACTTTAACAATGGTGAAAGGATGGCTTCTTCCACCACATCAGGAGACAACTGGCTAAGTTAGACTGGATGCTGCAGGATTCTTCTAAGACTAGGAGAAATGATAGAGATGTACTATTCTGCCCCAGACATATTTCATCCAAGAGTTGGATACCACAGTCTGCCTAATGTTAGAGCTGGCCTTTCCAATACCTGCAACATACACCATACAACAAAGACCACTGTACAAATACCTTTCAAAGGATAGAACTAGCAGAACTACCTCTGTGAACGAAATTCATGGAGTTGCCATAAGTTGACATGCAATTTGAAGGCACACACACACAAACACACACAGTCCTTCATGAAAAGATCAATGCCACCAGTCAAGAGTCAATCTTTGGAATAGTCCTTGCTATTACACCCCTAATTAAAATATTAATTGCATCAGCAAGAATTTCCTGGAGTTCATGAGCTAAAGAAGGGACTGGAAGCATCCCTGTTTGATTCCTTTGCAAAGCAAAGCAAGAAGTAGCTAGAGAATATTGGTATAAGCAGCTGCCTTTATGGGCATAGTCATCTCAAAGATATAATTTTTAATGTATAGAAATTTACATGTGCTCAGCTAAAGAGAGAGAGAGCACGGGCAAAAAGCTGGAGGTCATATAGTCACTGTATCAAATAAAAAGACAGTCAGTTATAGAAGGAACATAACTGAAGCAGGTGAGGCAGAACAGAATCTTTAACATTTTGAGGGGAAAGTCTCCAGGGATCAATAAGATATATCCACTTGTGAGTCCAGCAAAGGATGAAGATATAATCACAACTGGGGAGAGTTGTCACCAATCTAATTTTGGATTTAAAAAAAATTCAAATTGCCACCCAATAAAGCCTGATTTTTTAAAAAACAGCTTTTGTTTAATCAGAAGCATTTGTCCAGAATTATGACTACAGATGGCACCCAGCATCACCACTTCATATCTGAAGGATAAGAACATACAACACAGCATCTGTTATGTTGCAGTAAAATAAATATTGGTGCATGGTTCAAATGGATTCAGAGGATCTCTCATGTACCATTATTCCACCTCAACATTCCTTGCCAAAAAAGACTACAAAGGAGATATGATCCTCAGAAATTGCCTTTTTCCACAAACATGCTAAGCAAGACCAAAGTGCCCATTTCTTCTTTTTTAAAAATTGAATATTGAGAAAAAGAAAAAAAACAAGACAAAGTACACAATACAAATAAACATTTACAAATATTAACACTAAACAAAAAAAAAATACAAACATACTAAGCATACTAAACTAAACTACCCAAACTGATCAAACGTTCTTTCTTAACAATACAGCATCTTCACAGTGCTGGTGTGATCAACCAGGTCACACGATTGAGACTAACATGGCCCACATAGTCCCTGGTCTACAGCCCTTCTGCCTTTCACATTAACAGGTGAGTCACAGTAATATACTTCCTGCACAAAATATTCTTGAGTTGGAACTGGTTGCTGGTTCCAGGCCTCCCCAAAACTTTATTTAGTACCAGATATTGATCCATGTTATTATAAGCTTTTTGGTGGTACATGATGCAGCAGGAAATCTTTAACAGGGAAATGGCCAGTCCTTTTCATCTATTATATAAATGTCAAAGTTTGTCTGTTTGTTTGCCTGTGTCAGGCAAAGACCTCATATGATTGGCTGTGTGAGGCAAATGATATGATTGGCTGTGTGAGGCAAAGACCTCATGGCTACCTGAGAAGATTCTATGGAATCCTGGGGTTTGCAGTTTAGGGAAGGGCTGTTTGCTATGGAGACAAGGCCTAGCAGCAAGGAAGAGGGCAGTGTATTCCCTGGGGAACCCAACCTCTGTATGTTAATAACTTTGTACAGATTGGTTGGGGAATATGAGGAAACGTTATAGGTACTGGACAAGACAATTTAGGGAATTAGAGACACAGGATCTCAAATCTTTCTAACAAGTGTTACCTATGAGAAAATAAAATCCTGGGCAACACTAGGTATATACACTAGTAGAAGCATAAAATCATAGAATTGGAAAGGGGCCTCATGGGCCATCAAATCCAATCCCCTGCTAAACCCAGAATCTCCAGCCAAAATCTCTTTTTGAAGACACATAGAGGAGACCCCACTACATCTCAAAGCAATCGGTTCCATTGCCAAACTGCTCCCACGGCTCCTATTTCTTCTAGCGTTCAATTGAAATCTACTCTACTGTAACTTCAAACCATTAGACGTAGTCCTACCCTCCATGGCAGCAGAGACCAAGCCTGCCCCCTCCACTCTGTGGCAGCCCTTACAGTATTTAAAGACAGCAATCATGTCACCTCTCAGTCTTCTCTTCACCAACTTGAATACACCCAGCTCCTTCTACTGTTCCTCATATGTTTTGGATTCCACATTTGTTGTCATCCTTGTTCCCCTTCTCTGAACATGCTTCAATTTGTCCATGCCCTTCTTAAAATGAAGGAGCCAGAACTGTGTCATCTGCAAACCTGATAAAGATTCCCTTTTGCTGGTGGAGCATAGGATCCTCTCACAGGCAGTGGTACAACCGGGTCCCTGAACAATTAACTGAACCACTGAACCACTAAACTGAACCATAGTATCCCATGGCCAGCACACCAGTTCCTCATGACTGGCTGTGTGGTTCCTGAGCTGAGACACACACACATACATACACCCACAAGGCCCACAGAAGATGGATTACCAAGGGTTATATAATGTAGAAGTAAATAAAGAAATGTGAACTGCATAGGCATGACCCATCTCCACTCCCAGTAGCTATGAGACCTATCCAAGCAGATTGGTAACAGGGGAAAGTTCACTTTCCTATTTGTGCCCAGCCTTCATATCTTTTCCCAGCCTCAAACTGCCAAGCTAAAGCAAAAAAAAAAAAAAAAAAGTTTAATAAAACCTTCTAAATACAAATGAAATTTTTCTATTCCATTGGACTAGAATTAGCAGCATTTGGCCATGATGCTAAAAAGAACTTTAAAACCCACCTGCCTAGTGAGAGAGACCAAATGCACTACACATGCATATCTGTAAAAGCTTCTTCAAGTCATCAGTTAAAATCTTTCAGAACTTCACTTCAGACACAAGTCATTGGAAATGAAATTTTACAACCAGCATCTATGTTGTTTTTTGCTGTTAACTGCCATCAGTTCCACTTCGATTTATGGCAAAGAGAGATCTCCGAGTTACCCTGTCATCAGCAGTCCTGTTCAGGTCTTGCAAACTGTCAGCCATGGCTTCCTTGACTTCTATCCATCTGTAACATGGTCTTCCTCTTTTCCTATTGCTTTCTACCTTACCAAGCATGATTGTCTTTTCTAGTGAGTTTTTTCTTCTCGGTCTCTGTTTAGTCATCTTGGTTTCTATGGAGAGTTTAGGACTGATTTGCTGTAGGATCATTTATTTGTCTTTCTGTCAGTCCACGGTATCCACAAAATTCTTTTCCAGCACCACATTTCAAAGTTTATTTTCTTCCTATCAGTTTTCGTTGCTGTCCAGCTTTCACAACCACACATAGAAACTGGAAATACAACAGCATGGACAACGCTAACTTTAGTATTCAATGATATACCTTGACACTCCGGGATCTTGTCCAGTTCCTTCACAGCTGCCTTTCCAAGTCTTAGGCCCTTTTTGCACCTTACCTTTTCATGGAGGTGGGGGCCGGTGCCCATGCAAGAAGCCTCCAGAGGAAGGTTTTCGAGTCCCTGCTGCTTGGGCTCCACGGCAGCTTCCTGGTTGCGCGAGCGCCCTGCCTGCGCCCCACCCCTTCCTACCACAGAGCAGCCTGGGAGTTGAAGGCTAGCGCTGAGGCAGGAAGCATGACCGGTGCAGCTCAGGAGGCTGCGCATGGCAGGTAAGTGTGCTCCACGCCCCGGAGCATTGCGCGACTGCGCAGCATTTTCGGCTTGAAGCCGAAAATAAAAAAAATCCGTCAGCAGTTTGCGTCATGCTCTTGAGCATCGCGTAAATGTGAGTGCGTCATGCAGACCGCTCCTCACATTTACGTGACGCTAAGGGGCCCTTTTGCTTAAAAAATGCTGTGCGAAAAGGGCCCTAGTCTCCTTCTGATTTCTTGACTGCATTCTCCATTCTGATTAATGACTGAACCAACATATAGAAAATCTTTAACCTTTGCAATGTCAGCATTACAGAGGGATGTTCTCAACCAAAGAAGCCATGTCCCGGAGTCTGCAAGACCTGAGCACAGCAGTTGATGATAAGGAAACTTAGAGGCCTCTAATTCATAGGACTGCCATAAGTCAAAGCTGATTTGATGGCAGTTAGCAACAGAGGCCATTTCCACACTAGACTGTTATCGTGCTATTATCCCACTTTGAACATCCTGTGGAATTTTGGGGTTTGTAGTTTACTGAGGCCAAAGAGCTCTCTGGTTGAGAATTCTAAATGCCCCTCACTAAACTGCAAAGCCCATGATTCCATAAATTGGTGAAAGTGGAATAATAGCACTATAACAGTCTAGTGCAGAAACGACCAGAGTGAGACTATGACTTCCATTTTTGTTTACGCTATATAGAGAAGCATGAGTTGGCCAAATTGTACCCTGCTTTTGTGCTTAGCAGTTAAGTAGAAAGGACCAAAACACTCACCTCTTGTGTGCAGTGTTATAAATCATAGTGTAATCAAAACATTTACATTTGGCCTTGAAATCCACAATGAAACCCATGCAACTAATGGATCAGTGCTTTTCTTTTTCTGTGGGTGGTGTCCTATGCAGAAATGCAGAGCCTAGGCTGAACAGAATGAACTGTTAGAACAAGGGCTTTGACAAGTAAGCATTAAGCAAATATCTGTAAATCACATTTTGAGAACAAGCATTAGTGACTAATGACTAATTGGTTAGTCATCATACCTCAGCTCCTTCCCCCTTAGTTTTACTAGCAATTCTTGAAAGCAACTGTTTCCCAACTGATGTTTGCCAAACATTTACTGGTGGTACATATTTCATCTATGATTTCAGGAGTTTTCTGCTGCTTTGGATGGCAGAAATGGAAAGGACATCTTCTTGTTCAGTCTGCGTGATGGCTCTCTTGCTATTTCCTGGGGGTATCACATGGCAATGTTCAAATGTGTGGGAAGGATTTCTTGAAACAGATGAGAGCATTATTTATACAAGCTGGGAAACAAAAGACTGTAATGGATGATGAAAGGCAGGAACTAAGTACATTAGGAAGGCTGAGGGTTTTATTTTGCTATTTGCTTGAAAATATAAATGTGACCATTTCTATTCCATCTGGGTTTAGTATTGTGCTGTCTTTTTTCAATTACAGCTCTTTCAGATGAGAAGCTCCTAACAAATCATTGCTTTTTTATATAAATTGTAATCTCAGTGGATTATTAGCTTTTCAAAGCAAAATCTGCAGGTCTTCCCAAATGGACAAACAGAATACAATCTCCTGTAGAATAGAACGCATCAGACCTCAGATACTGTTGTAATTTATGCTATCCTGGTATTGCATTAGTTAACAGAGAATGGTGGTGAAATCTGATCACTTCCAAGAGACTTGTTTTAAAACCAATCTGGTTCAGAAGAACACAGCCTGCTTCAAGTCACATCTGTTTGTTTAATCTTTAATATGAGCCCTAGTAACTTCTATACTGAACTTTGCCAGATAGAAACCAGCTGCTAGAAAATATTCATTCCCTCCAGAGACGTATGCTGCAAATACAAACACACAGCCTTATCTTGATTTCTGTTTACTATATTTTTGCCAGCTTTCCATCCTGGAGAGGGTCTTACCATTTTCAGGACTAGACACAGCATGTTCCCCCCTCTCCTTACTCTGTTTATTTTGTTTTGCAGGTGTCTTCCTCTCACTTTCATGAACAAAGGTGACCTGTGACGATTTGTAAAGCTGTCTGTGGAAGGCATTTGATGCTTATCTCTTGAGAGTTCAGCTTGTCCGTGCACAGAACTAATACATTTTGTAAACTGTGTTTGTTCCCCAGGTGTAAAGGTTCATCATCCAAGAATGGAATGTAGCACATCATTAAACGTATTTAAAAAAAATACACAGCTTTTATTAATTTACTGTATATGTGTATAACAGTTTTCCAGCTCTCATTTTTACAGAGCACAGTTTGATCATCATGGTGTAGTGGTTTGAGTGTTGGACTATGGCCCTGGAGACCTGAGTTCAATTCCCAGCAATGGAAACCCCTTGGGTGACCTCTGGTGTGTTACACACTCTCAGCCCCCAGTAAACCCTGTGATAGAGTCACCTTTGAGGTCATTTCCTCACTAGGGTGTTATAGCACTATGATTCCACTTTCAACATCCTATGGAATCCTGGGGTTTGTAGTTTCGGGAGGGACCAGCTGGCCCCTCCCAAAACTGCAAACCCCAGGATTCCATAGGATGTTGAAAGTGCAATCATAGCGCTATAACAGCCTAGTGAGGAAATGACTTGAGTCTTCCTAAGTCAGAAATAACTTGAAAACACACAACAAGAACAGTTTGGTCCTGTGAAAATTCAGAAACCGAAACAATAGTTCAAGGTTCAAAGAAAAAGGAGGACCTTTTCCCTTGACAGATCCTACCTCTTTCTCATAGCTATTACTGTTTCTTGCTCTGTTTGTTTCAAGCCATCTTGAAAATTAAAACATTTATTCTAAATACAGAATTTGTATTTCCATGCTGCTATGGGTACAAAAAGAGGGATTTGACAAAGAACAAACACCGGCAGAGTACAGAACCATCTTCAGACAACACTACAGAACAACTTTCCCAAAAATGCCAAAGGCCAACCCAACCTGAGTAATGGTGTCATATTTTGCATATGTATTCCAAAGCCAGTCCCCCCAGGCTAGTAATATCAATTTGTTGTTGCTTTGTGCCTTCAAGTAGTTTTCAAATTATAGTGACCCTAAGGCAACCCTATCACAGGGTTACCGTATCTCTTATTATCTATATTCTAGGGTTATCTATTATTTAGAGAAGGTTTACCATTGCTTTCCTCTGAGGCTGAGAGAGAGAAATGTGCCCAAGGTCACTGAGTAAGGTCATTTCCACCCTATACTGTTAGAGACCATTTCTGCACTAGACTGTTATAGAGCTATTATAATACCCCTAAACTGCAAACCCCAGGATTCCGTAAGATTGAAAGTGGAATAATAGTGCTGTAACAGTCTAGTGAAGAAATGGCCATAGTGCTATTATTCCACTTTCAACATCCCATGGAACCCAGGGGGTTGCAATTTAGGGAGGGATATTTAAAATTCTCATCCAGAGAGCTCTTTGGCCTTAGTAAACTACAAACCCCAGGATTCCACAGGACATTGAAAGTGGAATAATAGCACTGCAACAGTGTAATGCAGAAAAGGCCTAGATTTCCAAGGCCAAGCAGCGATTCAAACCCTGGTCTTCCAAAGCCCAATAATAAAGCCAATATACCCCTCCTGGCTCTCCCAGTTAATAGTGGCTACAAATATTTTCTAGTTCTAAATGGGGATGTTAGCAATTGAACCTCAGTGCTTCTGCATTGGTTCTGCATGCAAAATATGGTCTCCACCCTGTGTTACAGCCATTTCCAAGAAGAATTTGGCAGTATTGAATATGATAGCAAAATCTTTCATTCTAAAACAATCACAAAATCCAAGCCATGTGAATGAAGAGTTTAGTAGGCTGCTGAAACTTATGGATGTTCTCTGTTCCCCAGTAGGTTTTTATGAACTACAAAAAAGATATCTAAAGATAAATAAAATTAAATGAATAAATAAAACATCTACGTATTTAAATTATATAAAAATAAATAAATAAAAATAAAAATTTGGAAGCAGATTGTAGTAAACTTCTTCACCTTGAAAGAAATATTTCTACAGGAAGAAGCAAAGGGCAGCCCAGAAATAGAGCCTCTCTAGTTGAAGATAAAGCAGGTGTCAGGTGATCCAGTTGTAAGTGTTAAATGTCATTTTAAAAATGAATCTTATGTAAACAAGAGAGGGCTCAAAAGGGCCAATGAACTTAGCCTGATACGGAGTTGTTGGCATTAGTGGTGCTTTCCCACGCAGTTTATCTAAACAGAACCAAACTAGGCTCCTAGCTATCCATTTTGAATATGCTCACTTAATCTCACCACATAAAAATCTTGGAATCTCATTTCTAAGAAGCAAGATCAAGAATAGCATTTCTCTTCTCTTTCCTTAAGAGTTCCTGCATAACACTCAGAGTTTGGAAAAGTTTTTTTTTCTTTTTCTTTTTAACTATAACTTCTAGAATCCCTTATTAAACATAGCTACCAGGAGTCCTGGGAATTGTAGTCCAAAAAAGTAACTTTTTCCAGATTCTGATGACCATACCCCACTTTGGGGAGCCTTGAAGTTAATACACAGACAAATTTGAGATGTACTAGCCTCAACAAATGGCTATGTGCAAGCCTTGGTCCAATTCATTCTATTGTTGTTGTTGTTATCTTTATTTATACCCCACTTTTTTCTTGGTTAGGACTCAAAGCAACTTACAAGAAGGAAAACAAAATAGTTAAAAATCACAGAATACAAAATTTAAAACACAAATTAAACCATCAAATAAGAATTAAAGTTAAAATACATAATTAAAAATCAAACATCCATAAATTCAGCACAATCATCAAAATCCAGTACCTTTTATCACAGAAGCCATAATCACACATTGAATGCCTGTTGGAATAAAAATGTCTTTGCTTGACTTAGGAAAAAAAAGGGGAAGAAGTAGCCTGACTTTTCTGGGATGGGATACTCAGCCTGAGAGCAGCCGCTAAGAAAGCCTTCTCCCATGTTCCCACAAGATGCCTCTGTAAAGGTAGTGAAACAGAGGCCCTTTTTGCATGGCATTTTCCATGCGAAAGGGCACCTGGAGCGTCATGCAATTGTGAGGAGTGATCTGCACAATGCACTCATAATCGTGCAATGGTCCGGGGGCCGGCAGGTGCTGATTGCCCACCTTTTCATTTTCAGCTAGAAGCCGAAAATGGTGCATGATCGCGCATTGCTCCCGGGGCCCACGTGCACTTACCTGGCATGCAGCGCCTCTGGAGCCGTGTCGGTCGTGCTTCCTGTTCAGCACAGCCTGGGAAACTCCCAGGCTGCACTGCAGAAGGAAGAGGCGGGGCTCTCGCGCAAACAGGCAGCTCATGCAGAGCCAAACGACCCTGGACACAAGAGCCTCTTGCCGGAGGCTGCTCACGCGATCCTCACACCCCATCGCCGGAAGAAGGTAAGGTGCGGAAAGGGCCAGAGAGAAGGGCCTCTCCAGCAGATCTCAAAGCCCAGGCTGGTTCATAAGGGAGAATACAGTCCTTCAAATAACCTGGACTTGAGTCATGTAGGGCTTTAAAGGTCATCATCACTGGCACTTTGAATTGTGCCTGGAAACAGACCAGCAGCCAGTGGTTGCAACAGAGGAGTTATGTGATCCCTGTAGCCAGCTCCAGTCAACAATCTGACTGTGGCTCTTTCCATCCCAGTCCCCATGTCTATAAGTGACACATGCTGTTCTGGATTCCTGAAGCCAGATTGCTGATGGTGGTACTATCCCACCTCAAGAACAAAAATAAGTTTTAACTGGCCTTTGTACACAGGATGAGAAGCGGGCATCATCATGTTTGCCCTAGGTTGCTAAGTGCCTTGGGTTGGCGCCGCTCCTAGAGATCCTGCCAACCAGTCCTCAACTTACATTTCAGCCAGCTTTCAGATTTTAGTCTGCTTGGTGGCAGCCAATAAACTGAAACCTGAAGGGGAGACACTTGTCACATAATGATGTCACACTGCACTTTGTTTTATACATGTTACCAAGAGGAGGACAGAAAGACATGGAGGTGTAGTTCCTGGATTTCTTTAATATCCAGGACTCTCTGCTTTCACCATAATTAAGAAGTTAGCAACTGCTTTAGGATCTTCCAAGGGCTGCATGAACTGCCCCTCCAAAACAGGAAGTGGATGGAAGTCTATTTCTAGTTTGAAAAACAGAATCTTTAGATATTCCTACATTTCCTTGTACAAGGGGTTGGATGCTTTTGCCCAGTGAAGCATGTTGGCATCCTGTTCAAGACTGCAAAAAGAGTTGCATATATGATACAGATTCCTTTGTGCATTCAATTGTGCCTTCAGTTGAACAACCTTGCCAGTCAACACAAGGGGTATATAGGACAATCATACTACACAACCCCAATGCAGGACCTTGATCAGTGCAGGGTGGACCTGCAAACCTGCAAACCAGAAGAATTGTCACTCTTAGGGATTTCCCTAAGAGGCCATTCAACCCTTTTTAGGCAAGGAAAATGGCCATACAGAGAGGGATCGAGGGCCACCAAACCTGTCATTGGGAAGTCACATGTGGTCCTGAGGCCACACTTTGCCCACTCTTCCTGGAATTGATATTGATCCATTGGAAAATGCTTCTCAACCGAACTATCTCTTCAAACCTCTTCACCTGTTTGATAGCAGAACAGTGGGGTTTTAAACAGCAAGGGCTTCCTGCATGCCTCTAGCCTATACATGCTGTCTGTAAAATTTTCCCCATTCACTCAGCCATGGGCTCCAAGCTGAGCTGCTCCAAGAGCAGCAGTGGAAAGATGTGGCTTAGAAGGAACTGCCACTCCCACCACCCTGTCCAAGGTGGCAGAGGGAAAAAAGGAAAGGCAGCAGGGACTTGAGTTCCCACTGGCTTTCTCCTCCACAGCACCTCAGCCAAGAAACTGGGGCCAGATGAGGCGGCAGGAGAGGCAACAAGTCGGAGGCAGCCAAAACAGACCCTCCTGGCTGTGCAGTGCCTGCTGCACAAGGGCCAAGGGGGCAGCCACCTATATTCCTCCCTGTCACCTTCAGTGGCAATCTATGGGTGGTGGGTTGGCTGGCTACACAAGATCCAGGGCAGCCTCCAGCAATGAGGCTTTGCACACCTCTTGTCTCCTGTGGAAGGTGAACACCTGGGACTGGGGAGGAAGGAGAGGAGTGATGGAGAGGGGTATGTGGGGAACTTGTCAAGCCTCACCAGGAAGTAAAACAGGCAAGCAGGAAGGAAGGAGGAGCTGGGTGGTAGCACTGCTTCCCTCCTTCACCATCTCACCCAGCCCAGTGCCTCTAGGTGAAAGAACCATGGGAGGATGCTGTATAGAATGCTATAGTAATAGCGTTCATTGTTATCCTCATTTTCATTATCCACAGTAAGTCTGGAACTGTATCCCCCATGTATACTGGGGACATACTGTATATATGTTTGAATGTACCTTTAAATGTAATTAGTGAAGTTTTTAGCTATGAAATTTGCATACTGCCTGTTTGTTTTACTTTGCTAAAACTAGTCTCAGAGAGACTCAATAGATTCAGCACTTCCACTTGTGAACTCTGCTGAGCTTTAATTGAACCAGTCTTCATCTTTATCTTTTCCAGAAAAGCAGCTAACACTCCAGGAATCTACTTCTAATCCAATGTGATCTGTGACCAGCACAGGATTCTGCTAACATCAATGAGTCCATCTATAGGATCTATAGGGTGCCACTTTGTCACTTTCCCATCAATAGTGACTTTTCCCATCAATAGTTCAAGTGACTTTGCTTTGTGCATTTACACTAAATGTCACACTAATGGGCCATTTCCGGACTATACTGTTATGGTGCTATTATTGCACTTTCAACATCCTATGGAATTCTGGGGTTTGCAGTTTAAGGAGGGACATTTAGAATTCTCAGCCAGAGAGCTCTTTGGCCTTAGTAAACTACAAACCCCAGAATTCCACAAGATGTTGAAAGTGGAATAATAGCACTATAACAGTGTAGTGAAGAAATGCCCTTAACGTTTTATCAAAGAATGTTGTTAGCTTTAATTGGTGACACCTGATTCCCTGTCATACAAAGCATCTGTACTGTAGATACACCCTGTAATACAGTTCTTTTTTAATATCTGCTTTCCCTATATTAAAAATATAGTTATAACAATATGTGAAACACAGTCACACATTATCAAACAATCTCTAAATGATAAATCCATCTGTGTATCTATACATTGGTCCACCTATATATAATGTTTCTAATTAGTTGCTCTATTTCTGTATTTTAATATCTCCTATGCCAGAAATCCAGCTAATCAGTTGAAGATTCAGCTTCATTACTCAGTTCTTGAAAATACATTTAAAATGGGTAGCAAGTCAAACCCTGCAATGCATAGTTCCATGTCAGTAATTATCTTCAATGTGTAAAATGTTTTGTGTGAGTGAGAGATATATTGGAAAAGCTAATAAGTATAAGCTAATGGTTTGCTTTATTCATTTTACCATCTTTCTAAATCTAGCCTCAAGCAAAATAGCTGAATAATAATCCCAATGTTTTTATTTAACCTCCTTAGAGAAGCTGCTGGATTTGGCCTGAGCATCATAAGGAAAGCAATTTAACTCCAAATAGTCACATGGTACTCAGAAAGAATCTTTATTTTTCCATTTATTCCTATCTCTGCAAGTCTGCTGTGGTTGGTAATTACTTCCTGTCTCATACCTGCCCAAAACCCAGTGGTTTGTGCTGGCTGTTAGGCAAGAATGTAATTGCAGCATCTTCAATCAAAAAGGAATATTGATTTGTAAGTAAATCAAAAAAATTCCACTCATCACAGTTTTATTTACTGGAAAGACAAAGAGCACTTTAGAGAAAAAAGGTAATGAAACACAAATCCCATATTTAAGAATAAATACCCTGTCAGCCTGTCCTGACAAAGCCTTTTTCCTTTGAGCAAAACACAATCAAAGGAAAACACACACACACATCTCTTCCACAGGGAACAGGCCTGGCTCAATTTGCCTCCTGGCACTCCTTGGAGCATCAACAGCTTTTGCTTCCACCTGTCTACCTGTGAAGTATTCAGTTGTTAGACACATCTGCTTATTTTTCTCATTCGCCATACTCATGAATTAACAAGGACTTTCTTTTTATTAATACAGTGGACTTGATGTTGCCAACTAAAGTACAAACTCAAGCCTAAAGCCAGAGAAGCTGTGGCTCTCCAAATATCTTTGCACTATGTTTTCCATAGTCTCTTACTATTGGCTGTACTGGCTAGTGTTTATGGGAGTTGAATTTTGAAACATCTGGAAGCCAAAGTTTCCCCTACCTAGATCAAGATATTCTAAGTCCTCTTTGGACCAGAAGTCATGAAAAAGCCAAGTTTCTTTTCTGCAAATACTTAAGACATTTTTCATACTTGAGGCAGAAACTGGCTTGTTCTTAAATCAATTCATTATATAAATGTAATTGTATGGAAATTATATTTTAAATATGTTTTAAGTGAGCCAGCATGATATAGTGGTATGAGTGTTGGAGACCAGAGTTCAATTCCCCACTTGGTCATGGAAACCCACTGAGTTACTTTGGGTGTGTCTCTCAGCGCCCAGAAAACACCGTGATAGATTTGCCTTAGGGTCACCATAAGTCAGAAATGACTAGAAGGCACAGAACAACAAGTGTTTCAAATCATGTTTTTAAAATAACATTTTTATTTAATTCTTTTTTAACTTTTTTAACTTTTATAAACTAATTTTTCAGCTTAATTGATTTTTAAATTATTGTAAGCCACCTTGAATCCCATCTTGGGAAAAAGGTGGGATACAGATTCAATAAATTCAATAAATACATAAATAAATACATTTCTTAGAATGGAGAGGGAATGTGTGGGCTGCCAGATGTTTTTGGACTAAAGTTCTCATAGGCCCCTGTCATTGACTATCATACCTATGGTGAACAGCATGCTGTTACACATGACTTGATTGCTTCTACTTGCAGGGGACTGGCTAAACAAATCACACTTTGTTCTGTGGGATTCTTCCCCCATGTAGTCTGAACATAGAAATTTTCTCCTCCCTGGTTTATCTGGCTCCCAGCAAACCTGAGAAAGAAGCCAAGATTCTGTTCCTTTCTTTGGTTGGTTGGCACAGAAACCAAAAATAGGTTCAGCATCTTAGATGGCTCCTTCAAAGTCTAAACAAAAACTGGATGAAGCATTTCTATAGCTGTAAGCAGTGCTTGTCTATCACTGTTAATGTTTTGGTAGAGTTGTCATTGCAAGATCCACCAACACCTTTCAAATTGCACAAGAAAACAATAGTAAAAAGTTAGACTCATATGATGGTCACCCATAATTCAAAGTAAGTATTATGTGTCACAAGTGTGGGGAATGTTACCTCTCCAGATGTTTGGGATTAGATCTCCTACAATCCCTTACCATTGGCCATGCTCTGTAGGGCTGGTGGGAGTTTTAAAACATCTAGAAGGCCAAAATTTTAGATTGTCTGATGGAGCACAATACTATGTATATTTATTGTCGTTGTGTCGTTATGTGCCTTCAAGCTGTTTCTGACTTATGGCAACCCTAAGGTGAAACTATCAAGGAGTTTTCTGGGGCTGAGAGTGTGTGATGTGCCTACGGTTAGATTTCCATGGCCAACTGGGGAATTGAAACCCGGTCTCCAGGCCAAAACTCAAACCACTACACCATGTTGTCTCTTATGTCTATTTAGTCAGCAGCAGTTTCCTCCATTGAAATGTGTCTTATTCCAGGTAAGTGTCTGTAAGATACATCTGCATTTATTTATAGCTTTTCTATTGCCACCTTTCACCAGATGGCTTTAATATTTAAAAAAATTAAAAATGGCTTTAATATTAAAAGACTAAAATACAAAAATAGAACATTTAAAACAGCAGAAAGAAATAGCCCTCACTTAAGGACATTAGATCTAGTTCTTCCCTCTGGGCCAGTAAAGTAAAGTTGTTTTTTTTTCTCTGCTGCCCCTGAAATCACTATTAGATCCTGGAAGCATAAATCACTGGAGCCAAGCCTTTTGACTTCAGGGCTGGCCCTAATATGAATCATCTGGTTTGTGTGCTGTATCAGGAGAGGTAGTAGATTATATCACCCTGTCCATTGTCTGCAGGTCTATCCAGCACTGTTGCTGACAAGTCACCACGGCCAGAATATTAGTGGTTCAATTGGAGCAGTTGCTCAAAGCTCTTCATAGGCCAGAGGCCCAGAGTAGAAAGAAAAAGGTACAGCTTGCTGCTGCTTCCTCCTCTTCTTCTTCCATCTCTCAGTGTTTATGTTACTATCCATATTTTGAGTGTAACTTTAATAATGGACCAAAAGAGCATGGGACCAAACTGTTAGTTTCAACCAAGTTATAGGCTGAAAATGGATTTACACAAAAATATTGTTATGTTGCTGTTTATTGTATTCTGTATTATTGTATTGTATTCTGTTTATTTCTATGCCACAACTCATAGAATAGCCCACACATGTGCACAAAGGTGGAGGGGAGCTGTTTGGGGAACTGCTTCTGGGACCCAACTACTTTAATCCAGCCTCGTATATCACCACTATTCAGACACCAAGGTTTGGAAAAGTTATTGTTTGGATTACAGCTCCAAGTTTCTGGGAGCTCCTGATGAAAGAAAAGAACTTCTATCATAGTAGATGTCTTGCCAAACACAAATGTTCAGTTTGCCAAAGGCAAGGGGTTCATTTGTAGGATCCAGAGGCAACAAAAGACACCAGTTGTGGTTGAAAAAGTCTTAAACTTTATTATACAGCAAGCAATTTAAACAACATAAGCATACAAGCAATATTAGCATATAGATGAAATCCAGTTAAGCCTATGATGCCCAGATAATTTAAAAATGGATTTTCTCACCAAGAAAGACTCCTTCAATCAGCTGCCCAGAAGCCCAGGATGGAGCAGCAAAAGGGACACTTCTATGTAGCCACCAGATGCATGGCACTCCAGTTTTAAGCCCATGTTGAGCTCTCCCTGGGAGTAGATTCTAGGGAGTTTTTATACCCCTTGGTCTGGGAGAATTTGGTGAGCTTTCATAGGACTATTGGGATGGTTTACACATCTGGGATCAGCCGAACTCCTTTCAACTGTCAAGGTCACCAATTAAGTGATCATCTTTTGGGTTCCTCCCAGCACCTATTATCTAATTAGTTTAGTTGTTCTGATACAAAAGGCAGGTGTCAATTAGCATATATCACCTGCAATTTTGTTTTATCTATATTTTAAGCTAACAAGCATATAGAGTACATTAAAGCAAAATCAAACCAGAATACCAAAATCAAAGCAGTGTGCTTAATAAGCCAGAAAGCATTTCTAGACCTTTCTTAGCAGCAACATGGAGAAACTTAGATCATGGAGGAACTAAGTGAGGTCAGGCCATACCTCGCTCCTCCTCGAAATTACATTTTTTTAAAAACTACATAGTCTGCCCTACAAGATGGAAATGATATTGGCTTTCCAGTACTTCTGTTCTGATCATGTGAGTATAGAAGAGAGTGTCAGCAGTAGTGGCAATGCCTTAGCCTAGTTATTTTGCCTGAAGACTTTATATATAGGAATGGTATATCAATGTCTGGGAAAATTATATGAAGTCTGCAAATCTACAGCTATCTACCTTTGTTGTTGTTGTGTACCTTAAATCATTTCTGATTTACACTGACTCAAGGTGGATTTATCACAGGATTTTCTTTGCAGAATTTGTTCAGAGAGGAGGTTGCCATTGCTTTCCTCTGAGGCATACATACCACAAACATCACAATCTGCTTCTGTGTTGAAAGGAGGCCTTTTTTGTGCTCCCTGTGCTCATCTGCTTCCCAAATTCCTGAGAACATGGCAGCTGTTTATTCATCACATGACTCAGTGACCATGCCCTTGGCTGCCTGTGGGAAAGTCTAAAGGAATATTGGAGACAACCTGACAAGCACAAGGAACAGAACAATCACATGTTTTAAATATTTCTGATTAAGAATTTTGCAGGGTAGAGGGAGAGAAATATATGACACACTGTAGGCAAAAAAAGAAAAGAAAAAAAGACTGAACAATCAGATAGCTAGGAGGGTCACGAATTCAGGAATCCCACCATCTCTGTTACATGGGTGAACATCAATATTTATTTGCTACCCAAGCCAGTAGCAGCATACTTAACTGATCCTGGTGAAGCAAGAAATCATTCATTCAGACTTTTCAGTAACACCTGGGAGTGCTTCTGAACAGACAGCATCCCCAGAAATGGGTTAAGGTATCGGGGCTCAACATTAGTAGGTGGGTTGTTATTAATGTTTCCTCTTTGCAGGTCATTGCTAGAATAAGAGAAATTATTTTTCCCAGTCATTACCGTTCAACCATCCTGAAATATGAAGACTCTCAAAAG
This sequence comes from Ctenosaura bakeri, assembly GCA_948474755.1. NCBI lineage: Eukaryota > Metazoa > Chordata > Lepidosauria > Squamata > Iguanidae > Ctenosaura > Ctenosaura bakeri. The sequence continues at coordinate 10,498 of CAOLHI010004666.1, read as the reverse complement.
CTCATTATGTACTTAAAGGTGCCCTTCATGTGTTCTGTGTAGCTTACTCCCAAGTAAATGTCTCTAGAATAGATGGAAGGCAGTCTTTATCATTCTTGGGAGGGTTCAGTTACAATCACTGCCTTGATATTTCTTGGTGTCTGACCATTTAGCTTCCTTCTGATTGATGATGCCTCAGGCAACATAGATGTCTTGGTGATCCAATTTTGCCACTTCTTTGAAGGGCAGTCTCAGCTCCCCTAGCCTTGCCTGAAGAAGGGCTTGAGCCCCCTCTTTTCCCTGTTCCAGAGTCTGTGCAGACAAGTGCTTCCTGATATTAACAATCAAAAGACATTACTAGCTATTCCAACTCTGTTTTCTTTGTGGATTTTCTGTAAGAAAAAGGGAAAAAATATGAAGGAGGTAGAGGTTTACAAATGGAAGAAAATGTTGTCTTGTGAGCCTTACCCTGTTAGATTTTATCTTTAAATGAGGCAGTGTAATTGCAGTTAAAACTTCATTTGGAAGTACCTTTAAAAAAAGTAAGCGTATATCCAAAACATATGCTTACAGCAGTCTGTAGCAGATCTAGCTCAGTCGCATAGGGAGGGAGGGATGGGGGGCGGTTCACCCCGGGCGGCAATGTTTTGGGGGCATCCCGGCCTGTGGCCACACCCCCGCCTGTGGCCACACCCCCGCGTGCCCTGTCCATGCCCCCATGCACCACAGCTACCCCCATGTACAGTGGCCACACCCCTCATGCCATAGCCCCACCCCCACACACACTCCAAGCTCTACCACTGGTCTAGCTTTACTATGAGGCAGAGAGGGCTACTGTCTAAGATGGTAGATGCTAGGGACAGAGGTCTAGCTATGGGGGGGGAGGGCATTGCTCATTTCTCTGAATTTAAGTATTTAAATCTTGAGTTAGGTCTTGGGGGTCTCTGGTAAAGAAAAAGTTAAGAACCACTGGTCTAGTCTATGTCCACACATGGAACCTAGTACACTAAGGCTCTTTCCACACGCGGGGGAAGAAATGGGCAAAAACACGCTAAAACGGAGCTTACCTGCAACCAGCTAAGTCCATCACCACATGGAGCAGCGCGAGTTCGCTGCTCCACACTCGTCAGCGTCCCGCAGCGTCCTGCGGTGTCCAAAATGGCGGTCTCGGCTGGCGGAGGCTCTCCACCAACCAGAGAAGCTCGCCAGCTGGAAGCCCGCCCCCTGGCAGGTCTGCAGATGCGCACTTGCTCACGCCTGCAAATCTACACCGGGTGCTGCAACGGGGCTGCACAGGGCTGCACGCGGCTGCACGCCCCGTGCTTTTTAAAAACCTCATGAAAAGTGGTTTTTAAAAAGCACGTGACGCCGCCACTTCTGGTCACTCCTGCGTGGATTGGGGTGTGGAACTACGCAAAAGTAGTCCGCCCCAATCCACTTTACGGTGTAGACGACCTCCGTCAGAGGTCGCTCTACACCGTTTTTTAACCCCTGTGTGGAAAGGGCCTAAGTTCAGCCATATAGGTTTGCAGTATTGTGTGTGATGGATGATCTCCACCACTGCGTACTTTGATTTTGGAAAGGCTCTTGACAAAAATCCTCACTGAAGGTTCCTGACCAGGCATATCTGCCATGAGATAAGGAGACAGGTCTTTCCTTATTCGAGGACAGAAAGTGGAAGTGGAGTTAGAGATATGTGGACAGTTGTTGTAATGGAGAGGTGTACACAGAGGAGTCTCCAAACATTAACAAAAGTACCTGTGAGGAGGCAACATTTTCAGTGCCCCACTATCTACAATGCTAGATGTTTAAAGGAAAATGTAATTTATGGGAGTAGAAATCTTATCTGCAGGAGCTAATACCTTCATTTTGCCGCCACCACAAAGGCTGCACTCTAACTGAAGAGCAGTAAGTAACGGCTACACATTCCTCCCAATGGTTGTCCAAATGTTCTTCTCTTGCAGGATGGAGGTATGTGGGCCACAGCAGCTGTCCCCCCTTAAACTAGGACTTGCCTCACATAAACTTTCTATCCAACTGCCTATGTTGTAGTAAGATTCAATTGTTAATCCATGTAGCTTCTGTATGTGGAATGGAGAAGGGAGTTGTTTTGTCCTTTGCCTTAAACAGCAAGACATCTGGCCTATGTGAATGTTTATCTTAAAATCTTAATATAACAAACCACGAAAATACACTGATTTATTTATTCATGTACTAAAATATTTATATCCTGCCCCTCAGAGTGGCACGCAGGTAAAACCAACTTAAGTGGATATTAAAACAATTTAGAACAATAAAACCAGGCATTAAACAGACTAAAAAAAATAAACAAACAAAGTAACAAGTTAAAACAGCTTTAAAAGATTAAAATAGATTAAAACCATGTGCATAAACTTGTCAGTGTAAAACACCTAGGCCCCAAAGGCTTCAACAAACAACCATGTTTTTACTTGGCACTGAAAAAGAAGTGTTGGCACCAATCAGGCTTCCAAGTAGCTACAGGAGCTACTAGATGTAGCTACAGAAAGAGCACAAGCATCCGATTTTAGCTCTAAACGGAATTTTGCTCCTTCATTTAGAAACACTGAAATTACTGTCACAGAACAGAACGCAACAGAGGAACTTCAGTTTTGTAAACAATTGGTTCTGAAAAACCATTCCGTATTTGCTCAGTTGGCAATATTTGTTGTTGATGTTGTATGCCTTCAAGTCGTTTTCAATTCATGGTGACCCTAAGGAGAACCTATCGTGGAGTTTCCTGGTGCTGAGAGCATGTGACACACCCGGTGGGTTTCGAAGGCTGAGCGGGGAATATATTGCCACAACACTGGCAATATTTACCTCATGTTGAATGTATCTGAGCTCCAAGTATATGTAAGGCCTTTCTACAGCAGCTGAAGGCTATGATTATTTGCTTTATTAAGACAATCTGTTACACTCTGAAGGCTTATGTTCCACTTTAATAATTAATATTAAACATGCTTCTGTGAAGGCCTCTAATATGTACACTAACAATCTATCTGTTGAGACATGATACAAAAGGATTAAAAGTAAGTCTAGAATTTTTAACGTGAACAAGAACTTGAAGGGTCTTTGGATATATATGTGTTACCATATACATTTTTGCTATGCATAATTATGCAGCAACCCAAATGATGCTATGATAATATAGCTAAGACTAAAATACTCTTCAAGAGGGACTACAGCTTAATACCATTTACTTCTGCACAATTGTTCTTGAAGTAATTGTTCTCTAAATCAATTGATGTATGATGTGCATCATGTTATGGGTTAGGTGTAGTTGGATTTTCACCAGTGGTCAGTCTGCTGGCATGTCTTGTCATCTATGTGAAGTAAATAGAAACATCTGTTTTGTAATATCTTAATCATTCCTAACAAGGCTCTGTTAGGACATACGATGCTCATACAACACCCAAAGATACACCCACATGCATTCAACGAACACATGAGGGAATAATAGAAAGACATCTATCATCCCGACCAATGTGCTCCCCGGCCACAACTCCAGTGGCAACTTGTGCAGTAAGGAGAAAGTCCTATGCTGATACAGCTGAATGGATATAACTTTCATCTGATTGGCTCTCTGACTTGCTAGAGTTCCATACCAGGCAGGGAAGTTCTACCTGTCTGGAGATGTATGTGCATAGTGGACCTTTCTCAAAATTCTGTGAATGTGGTCATGAACCCACAAGATGCATCAGCACGAGGAGGGTGTGACTAGTACAGAGGTTCCCACTATCTCCTCCCTCCATACATTCATTGATGAGCAGTTATGGTTTAAAACCTAGGTAGATAACACATGACCTATAGGCTACATTTTTGCATGTGTTATGACCGTATTTGGGTGCTTATGCTATTAGAAGCCCATTGCCAAAATTTGGCACTTTTCCTCCTTTCTTTCCTTTTGTACACTAACAGTCTATTTGTTGAGTCATGATACAAAAGAATTAAACGTAACTTTCGAAATATTACCTTGGACAAGAACTTAGAAGGATTTTGTACACATATGCCTTAACATATACATTTCTGCTTTGTGTAATTGTGCTTTCCTTTTGGAAAGCATAATTGCCTCTCCTCAGGTGTCTATGGCATGAGAGTTTGCTCTGGCATCCTTCTGCATCACAGAGAACTGTTGCAGTAATCCCAGTGGCAACCACTGGTTTGGGGCAACAAGTACTAAAAGCTGCTAATGATGATGAAGCACCCAGTGCAACTGAGAAGTTCCTCAACTCTGGTCTAAGTCCAGATACAGTCAGACCTCCACATTTTCAGGTTTAACTTTCACAGATTTGATTATTTGCAAAGTTCTCCAAATCCTGCCCCCTCTCCCATCTCAAGCCCTTTTTTTCTGGGGCCATTTCCGCACTACATTCTTATAGCGCAATGATTCCACTTTCAACATCCTATCAAATCCTGTGGTTTGCAGTTTAGGGAGGGGCCAGGTGGCCCCTCCCTAAACTGCAAGCCCCAGGATTCCATAGGATGTTGAAAGTGGAATCATCGCGTTATAAGAGTATAGTGCAGAAATGGCCTGGGAAAACCTTTCCTCTCGGTAGCTCTGTTCAGTCCATGCAGCCCTTTAAAAATCAACCTTTGATCCTCCTCCTCCACCAGCTGCTGCTGCCTGGCCAGCTAAAGACAGGTTGTAGCCCAGTTTCTTATCACCAAAAACCGTCTACCAGTGCTCTACACACATCCAAGGAAGGAGATGGGCAAGAGAGGGGAAGTATAGAACCACCATGCCAACTCTTTCCCTCTCATTTCCCTGACCTGGTTTGTCTCTTAGATGCCCACCCTCCCCCATGCTTCAACTGCCTTTCCACAGACTCAGGACATATCTGCACTAGCCTTTTATAGTGCTATTATCCCACTTTCAACCTCCTATGGAATCCTAGGGTTTGCAGTTTAGGGAGGACCTAAAGGCCCCTCCCTAAACTGCAAACCCCAGGTTCCATAAAAGGTTGAAAGTGGGATAATAGCACTATACCAGGCTAGTGCAGAAATGGCCACACACACACACACACATTTTGATATTTGTGTTTCTTCCACTTGTGGGGGGTCCTGCTCCCCTAACCCTAGCGAATGTGGAGGGCCAAAATCTGAACCATGACTGAATTATTAGCCAAACTCAGGTTTTATGAAGAACAGATACCAATCAACAGGCTGTTGGGGCCCTAGCCATGACTTATGATGTAGCAGAAGAAAATTACTTTCAGGGCTGGACTGAGCACTTACAATGCTAATTTCTGCTTTTAGCATAGTTTCCAGGAAAGGGAATCACACCACAGGAAACTGAAGGTGGAGACAGACTTACAAATATATGCAGGTCAAGTTACCTGGAATAACTTCAACCCACTTTATTGGGCTTCCTTTCAAGTAAGTGCCCCTAAGTTTATAATTTAATGTTATATCAAAAGTAAGCACTATCAAAAATATAACCTCGCAAAGCTATATAGAACCTTGGTGACAAAGACTTTTAGTTTCCTTGGAGTTCTTTGCCTTGAAAAATTATATTTAGGGACTAACATTCCACAAAAGCCCTGTCCTTAGGGAAGTCTATATCTTGGTACCACAAAGGGTCACTTGGATGAAAAATTAAATGACAGGTCTAAGCATAAAGTGCCTCCTCAGTCCAGGGTGTGGACCTCAAATAAGAACTCATAGTTCAAACATGTGATGAAATTCAGGAAATGTAGATGCCTCCAGATTTATTCACATAAGTCTTTCATCCATCTAGTATGTGGGTTATTGTGTTTCGTTTCTGTTATTTCAGGGATGTTTGCCCAATGGCATCACAGATTCCAGGCAATTGCATGATGAATTGCAGACCTTTCTTCTCTCAACAAGACTGGCTGTATTTTCCAATTGGCCCAGCTGTTTGAGGTTTGCTATTGTGATTGTTTTTTTGTTGTTTTAATTTCAAATAGAAAGTGCTCGAGATAAAGCTACGGTGTACAGAAGCAAAGCTAGCTGACTCTTTCTCCTGTTGTTAATCATGTAGAAACAGCTTAATAGAATCAAGATGTGAAAATGAAAAGTTATATACCTAATTTTGAAAATTCTGGGAAAGCCCATCTAAAATAAAACCATGTACATACATGTCCCTCCACCACAACTCAAATATTTTCCAGATGTTTATGAGTTTGGTTGGATAAAAGGGCATAAAAGAGATAAAGGCAATAACAGGAATCCTATTTTACATTTTACGTAATATAACTTGAGGTGCACTTAGCTAAGTAGCTGAGGCACTAAGAAACCATGTTATGGAATTGTAAAAATGCGTACAAAGGCACTAGAAGACATGGCCAATGCACAGTGGGACTAACAAGCATCACAGCATGATGCACATCTGTGTATAATACACATCAGTGCACAAGGCACATTGGTCACTTTGCTGGCTCTGCTATGCACTCACAAAGTGGCAGCCCTCTGCTGGATACAGACATTACAAAACTGACCAATTCTAATTCCAGCATACATAAATCCGCCTATGAATATGTAACTCGCATACAGGATTCTGGCCTAAGTATTTTATCATTTTTTTTCTGCTCATGTTATACATTTTATATGTATTTTCACTCAGATTGGTTTCTTCTCTACTTAAGGCAAAAGACAGGTTTTAAATCTACATGCACAGATATATTATAAGTCTCTGATATTTAGCTGAGCTGCACACGTAAGTTCCACAGAGAGAGAAAGTGACATTGAGAAGTCTGGAAGAAAGTAATCAAAACTTCTAAAGACACACATAGTTTTTGTTTTACTTTAATGACAAACACCTTATTTACTGAAACTGTTGAACTTCAGTGGTGGGAATTAAGTGGCCCTCTCGATGTTGTTGAAATACAGTTCTCAGCATTCTTCACCATTGGCTATGCTGGATTGAACTGGTGGGAGTTGCAGTCCAACAACATCTGAAGGTCACCCAATTCCCACTCCTGATGTATATTAAGCCTCCAGAAAATATTCTACTCATAAATTATATAGCAGAATGATGGAGCTCCAAAATTTATTTGATAATCAGGTTAGATAAATTCAATTATTTACAGATTTTGGACTGGGTGGGGTTTATGGTACTTCCAGATGTGGGTTTTAGTGGGTATCATTCACATCTTCCAGAGGATCCAAGAACACCTGCTTCAGCGCTTTACTACAATTTTCCAAGAAGTCAAGACCAGACATCCTGTTGTTTTACCACTGCATCTTCTAACAATCTTTTCTCCCTTATTGTGGAGCAATTCTGTTTAGAAGAAGGCAGAATATCTGTGCAACAACTTCTGCCTGGTAGTACTAGGAAATTTCCACCTGAATGCACTGTTTCTTCAGATTCCATCAAAAACTTTGTAGAAATGAACTGCAGCCGTTCCGTACCACATAATTATAGTACTATGATTCCACTTTAACCGCCATGTCTGCATTCTATGGATTTCTGGGATTTGTAGTTTGATAAGGCACTAGAGCTCTCTGACAGAGAATTTTAAATACTCTTCCCTAAGTTGCAAATCCCAGGATTCCATGGGATGGACATATGGTAGTTAAAGAGGAATCATAGTGCTCTAATTGTGCTGTGTGAAAGAGTTCTGGGAAACATGTGATCTTGGAATGTACCCTGAGATCCCTCTAAATGTTCCTCTCATAAATCTTAGTCCTAAATGCAAATTAAATCTTCTGTTATTAGGCATTCTCTCTCATACAGCCCGTTCTCTCACCCTTCAGAGACTGAGAAGCAAATTGATCCTCTTGTCTGCCCCTTCTCAAATGCTAGTCTTCCTGATGCATGGCCACTTCAGCCACATTCATTCCTCCTGTCTTCCTGAGGTTGCCTGAGTGAAAAACAGAGAGGGCTCCCATACTTTTAACAGTTGTGTAGAAGGAAGAATTTCAGCAGGTTTTGCTTCTTTCCTGGTTACATGACAACCAACATCCAATGAAATTCCTTCTTCTACACAACCCTTAAGATTACAGGATTCCTCTCCAGTTTTCAACCTGGCAACTTTATTGCTCACCCAGCAGGCCTCTACTGATAGAAGAATGCAAAAAGCCACTGTCATGGATGTAGAGACAGGAGCCTTGGGGGTGGAAGAAGGAAAGTGAAGTTGGACCTAGTCCAACCATTCTGCAAAGTGAAGCATCTACCCCAAGCAGTGGATCTTGGCTGTTGAGAAAAGGCAGCAAACTGTTATTTAATTTATTTTTGTATTTTGATTTCCAGAGAGGTGCCCCTGTGAGGTCTTTTTCCTCTAGTGCCAAAATAACTCGACTGACCTTGGCTATCTTGCACCTTGGCTTGCAGAGAGATGGAGGCATTAGTTGGTCAGTCAATGGAAGCCCAATGTGCTAGGCTGGGCCTCACAGAAGTTTTGATCTCTGTTTGGCTACAAAGCTGAACCCTTGGTTCAGATTAGCCTATTTATTGGTTTCTTGTGAAAATAAAACTTCACATTCCTCAGAGGAAGTGTGGGATATAAACTTCCCTGCTGTTTCTTTATGATACAAAGAGGATTCACTCATTCAAGTCTGCTGCACTCTGATTTAGCTCCTTGATCAATAGTATCTCCAACATGTTCAGTCTGCCTGACTCACAGGGCTCCGTCTTCATCATCTTCAAAGTAAAGAAAAGAAAGATTCCCACCCCCCATTCCACTGGTGTTCCAATTGTAGTGATTTTTTTTTTAGAAAAGGAAAATGAAAGCTGTAAGTCCCCTTTGCTATTTCAAGCAATTACATATGTCGATAAAGGTATAGATATCCTCAGACTACCAAGGCGCAGTGAATGTTTTAGAAGGACCGCATGCTGCTACATTGCTGAAGCTAAGGAGCAGGGCAGAGTTATAAACTGCAGGGAGTCTTATACAAGCTAGCACTGAATCTTTGAAGAGGAGCAGCATATAAGAACCATTTAGGATAGCTTCTCCCCAGCCTGATAGATTCCAGATATGATGGACTACAACTGCCATTATCCCCAGATAGCAAGGCTTAAAGTGGTGGGAGTTGTAGCTCAAAGTATCTGTAAAATACACCGGGGTAAGGATGCCTGGTTTAGGACTCCTGTTTCTCAGAGTGAAGCCAATGGAATCAGCTGCTTACAGGCAATCAAGGTTCCATTTAACTGCAGGCTTGAACTAGGGTAGGCTTTTTGCTGACAGTAACAAGTACCTATATTTTGCTTTTTCCCTTCTTTGAGGGGCTTGCACAATATTAAGGATATTCAGGAAGAAAACATGAGGTACAATAAATATTGGAGCACTGATGTCTCCTAAAATATGTTGTAAGAACACCAAAATCACTGATAAATGCTTGAGTAATTTGGAAATGTGCTTGAAATATCTTAGAAAATAAAATACTGGCAACAGTATCTGACTGGACATACTATTTTTGTTGTTGTGTGCAGGGTATTTGCAAGATGTTGTCCTCAAAGAGTGTGGGTAAGGGAAGACAGTACACTGACTACGCCTAACCTCTAGCATCAGACAGTTCCCAGCCTTTAGTTCTTAGTCCTAAGACTATGACTGTTTCTGCACTGGACTATCATAGCGCTATTATTCCGCTTTCAACATCCTATGGAATCCTGGGGTTTGCAGTTTAGGGAGGGACCAGCCGGTCCCTCCCTAAACTGCAAACCCCAGGATTCCATAGGATGTTGAAAGTGGAATAATAGCACTATAACAGTCCAGTGTGGAAATGGCCTATAACAATATGAAGAAGAAGGGAGTTCAATACAGATATAAAATACAAAATTATATCCATAGTCTCTTGTTGTTGGGACCCTAAGGAAAACCTATCACAGAGTTTTCTTGGTCAGATGTGTTCAGAGGGGGTTTGCCTTTGATTTCCTCTGAGGCTGAAAGAGTGTGACTTGTCCAGCTCATCCAGTGAGTTTCTGTGGCTGAGCAGGTATTTGAACCCTGGCTTTCAGAGTCATAGTCCAGTACTTAAACCACTACACCACAGGTTTGTTTATTTGTTTGTTTATAAAAAGCATGAAATGTAACTCCCATTTATTTTGATTCAGCTTCTGCAGAAAAGGATCCTACTGAATTGTAGACCTTACTCACTGGGGGGAAAAAATCTTAATATCATATTATCATAGATAATTCTTGCTTACCTACATCTTCATATAGGCTTGCTTAAATGTGGTTCCTCTCAACACAAATTTGCAGTTACCAAAATGTGTACTAAGAGTACCCCAAATGTTGATCTTCTTATAGGATGTGTTAGGATACATCTGGGCTACAATCCTTTATATGCTACATGAGATCACAGAATTGATCAACTTGTACCGCAGTTCTGCCTCCTAGCTGAAGAACAATAATCTAAATATCCTTGCAGAGGACAAGTAAACTGATTATTCTAGAGCTTATCTAAGACATAACTCATGCATTATCATGTTGGGGGCATGCTTGTGGCCCAAATACCTCTCGTAGATTCTACATCTCACCTGGGGAATAGTCAAAACTGCAACCATATGGATTTCTCAGAATGCATGAATTGTCGTTGT